>VWZU01019633.1:350336-415766 GCA_013397095.1 Sterrhoptilus dennistouni
CAGATTACTCTACCCCTGAATTCCTATAAATTAAGCTAAGGAGCACTCACATACTCTAAGGAGGTCAGTATGATAGATACTGTCAACAAATGCCCATCAGGATCAACTCCAGGCAAAATAAAGTTTAAACTGCCATTTCCTCCTAAAATCAATGCTGACTAGACAGACAAACCTCATGGCTACTGCCTGTGTGTTTGAGTTCCAGTATTCATCTCATTTCTGACGAGCACCCTTCCTGAAAGGCCATGAGCTGATTACTAAGAGAGAAGGAATAAGCTGATTCTCTCCAAGTTATTCTACTGTGCAAAAAAATTAATTCAAGCTTCAGTGGGTGAAAGTGAGAGTATAAACAAAACTGGTCATGGAACTTTTCTAATGGAGTAGGAGGAAAAATTGTCTCTGTGTCCCTGAAAAAATGAAGATTTTGTATTTTACCCAGTGACTTTGAATGTTTACAGCAGAACTAGTACAATAATGAGGACTTTACCTAGATTTCCATTATAACAAAATGCAAACATATTGTAAAAAATAGAATTGTTGCGACCTTTTTACACAGAAATTAGAAACGAGCTAAAGCTATTTCTTAAATTATTTGTTGTCTCCTACACCTGCAAATGCACATAGCCAATGTTTCAGTTCTAACTCAATCCTGAACAGTTTTATTACAAAACCTGTTCTCAATTATTGATAATGGGTGCTGTAATAAAACAGAGACACAAAGGGGAAAGATCTTAGAGGAGAAAGGTGGTAATTTAACTGTGTGATGCAGCTTCAACAGTTAAACATCTACCATTTACAGCTCTGTAGCTTTTGGCAGAAATATTTATTTCTTACGTCTTTCTGTTTACTGCATTTATTGCATGTTATTTTCTAGGTGCATTTTCTCAGAGAGGGCAGTAAGCATTCCCTAGAAAAGGATTTCTTGCATCATACCATCAACAATAAATTGAGGCAATCTTCGCTGTATACTGGAGGACAAAATCCCAGTGCCTAGATATATCCAACAGTAACACTGGGAGAAGCATCATGCCTAGAGCATGTCTTGTATGTCTTTCAAACTGTGGGACAGGCCTGGAAAAGACCCCGAAACATTTTCTTTCAAATAGTAGCCCCAGTATTGAGCACAGGTGGTTGCCTGCGCAATTGTGGCATGGAGTTAAGATAGAATAATTTAGCTTAGAAAAGATTTTAAGATTACTGAGTCCTCCCCTAAACTTCACTGCCAAGCCCACAATTAAACTAAGTGCCACTTCTGCATGCAACAGACCACAAAACACATGGACCCAGACCTGGGAGCCTCCCACAAAACTCCCAAGTCCTGCATTTTGGTAGGTGCCAAATAAACTCCAAGTGAACCCTGCTGATGGTTCCATCCCAGTTAGTAACACTATAATCTTATTGTTATAGCTTGCTTCCAAATGTATTCCATTTCTTCTAAGACTGTGAACAGTGCCAAGCTCAATTCAACAGATTATATGAACCTCAAAATAAGGATGTGTAATATCTCCAACGAGGTCAAATTGTCTGAAAAGGAAGAAACATTTCAGCTGCATTTCTCACACAGAAATTCTCAGTAGTAGTTTTCTCTTTTATTGCCAGTTTATGTCAAAGACATATGGTTTAGAACAGTCTCCCTTAGGAATAGTTTTGCTTTCAATAAGAATTAACACACCATTTCTTCTCCAAACTCTTTCAAGGCTTTGATGTCTTAGCTGAGACACAGCATTCTTTAATCTTGATATTTGGTGAAGGAAAGCATGTTTTTATTTATTTCTTGATTTCAATATATTTATAAATAGCTTAGGTTAATGTAATTAGTTGTCATTGCTGGATTGACATTCATAAATCAAAGGCCATATTCTCCCAGCTGAAATAGCATGTATATTTTTTAATTAAAAATAAGATTAACCAAAAAAAACTCTCCTCTCTTTTGAGATCAGTTGCAGATATATTCTGTATTTTGAAATGCATAAGTGATGCAAAAGTAAACTTGGTTCCTCCATCAGGTTCAGTAAGCATCACCGTCCGAAAAGCTGTATTTTTCATTTGAATTTCAGTCATGCCATCCCAGTGGAGTTGAAATGAGGAGGTTTATAACTCATCATAGCTAATGGATGTAGATCTTCCTTAGAACTTTACATCACTCTGTGTAGATTTCAACTCCTTCAGCATCAGCCTCTGCTCCTGATGCGGCCTCTGCAACAAGGTAGGAATCAAAACTCTGGAATGTCTGATTCCACTGTCATGTCCAACTCCACCTCACTGGTGGGTTCCCAGAGCAGGTGGAACTGCAGCAAACATCCAGAACACACACATGAGTTTACACAAGCTGGTCCTTTAGCACTTTATTTTTTTCCCAAAAGGTTAGCAGGCTATCCTGCCTAATTACAAAACAAAAGGCTTTCCTGAGTCGATCAACTCTGATATAATATACACTTGCATAGGAATGTTGTCTTGATAGTATAGTTAATCAGAACATAACATTTTGTTTATGACAAAGGAATTGAGTGTATTGAAGCATTGTTTTTCAGTGTCTCTCAGTTTTAAGGAACTGTGAAAATTACCATCAAAAATGCTCATGTAAAACTGTTAAAATTCATTTTAGAAGGATATATATGTCAGAGGATTAGGAGAAAAAACATAGTATTTTAGTCAAATTAGTTGTTAAGATCTCAAATCTCAATAGAGACATATAATGATTGTCTTCTAATTGAAAGACTTTTACAATTATAAAAGTTGCATTTGCCACTAAAAGTATTTTCTTCTCTTGTTCATTTTGCACCAAATGAAATCCTTTTCTACTATTTCAGTGTATTATAATTTAAAGATCTAGGGTGCTTAAAAAGTAAAGATCTTATATTTCAAATATTTTATGTATATTCCTGAGAATTCCTTGTAAAAGAAGTTAAAATGAAGAGCTAGGATTTTTCTTGCCAAGTTTGAGAAGTAATTTAGCAAACACATTTGAACTTTCAGCTTGTAGCTAGTTCACATTATTCTCTCCTAATATAGATTCATTCCTCCTTTTAATACAAATTCAATATTCTTATGAGCAGAGCCCTATTAAGGACTCCTTTCACTGCAGTTTAATTTTCAGTAACTCAAGAAATATTCACCAGTATTGTCACTGCAAAGCACCAAATCCAGCTGAAAATGAGTGAATGAGCACAGAGAACCCCAGTGTCCTACCTTACATAGAGGTTTATCAATTTATTTCTTATTTTATCATTTTCCATTTCCCAGTATAGCATTCCATCTGTGTTTAATCAAAAAATTAAATTACCATTTAATAGATTGGGATATAATATCTGAGAGTGTGCAAAGATAAAAGCAATGAAGAGCTCTTTTAGATCCATTTTAGACCTATGCGACTAATTTTGGATCATTAAAAAGTAAAGGAACCAATTACAGCCAGGTGAATCAGTACACAGGAGTTTATGAAAATGCAATGAAACATTCAAGGTAAATACAAAGCTGAGTAAATAATTGATCACACACCATAAACTATTAGCTGGAACCTTGCAGATGTACTTTCATAAATCAAATACTTTGTGAAAATGATAATCTCATTTTCCGTTTTCATTACAGATCACTCATAACAAAAGAAAAAATNGCAGATGTACTTTCATAAATCAAATACTTTGTGAAAATGATAATCTCATTTTCCGTTTTCATTACAGATCACTCATAACAAAAGAAAAAACTGTTACTTCATGAAATATAAGAACTTTCCTTTTATAACCATCACTTTTAACTATATAAAGCAGACATAGTCATTAAAAAGACATGCTATCATTAAAAAAAATTCCTTAAAAAATCCAATCAGAAAAGCACAGAAAAATTACTGAAAAGCACAGAAAAATCAGAAATCCTCTATCAAGACATCTTACCTGCCTCCATCATGACAGATCATCTGCATCTACAGCTGAAGAACCAGAAAATATAATACATCAGACTGAGGCAGGCCTGGAAATGAGGAGAAGAGACAAAACCCTACATTTACCACACAACAACTTTCACGAGTCTAAGATAAGATTTTGCATTTCCTGGCATGGCTGTACCTCTTTCAGTCTTAACATCAGTTTTGTTACCAAAAACGCTAATTGTTATTTGGAATTTTACATTTAAATTAAAGGATGGAAACTGTTCATAGGGATCAAAGAAGGGTCAGCCTTTGGCAGAGCTTGTCCATGACCTCAGTGAAAACTGGGCAGTTCCACAGAGGCAACACTTACACAGGAGGTAGGATGAAGCCCTCACAGTCTTATTTCCCCCTCCCATGAGACACCTGTCTTGACAGAAAATACAAAGGTACCTTCCTCAATTCCATCTTCATTTCTTCTTTTCCATAAATGATTTCTGACTGTGATGACGAATGTTTGTACAACAAAGAAAACCTGACCGCAGCTATTCCTTCACATGGATTTTTTTATCATCAAGACATATTTTATCATCAATTTTTGTGCTTCTCCCTGTGATTCAATTCACTTCCAGGACATGCAGAGTGCCCTAGGTCCTCTGTCCTGTGTATTCCTGATCTGTCAGCACTGGATAACAAACGCATTCATGTGAGTGCCACTGATACCCGTTGGCACATCTCCAAATAATTTTAGGTTCTCAAATCCTCATCACACTGACTGATCTTTGGACATTGAGTTTTTGCATGAGTGGCTATTTTCAGCACCACATCAAGAAGACTGACAGCCTCACTGCTTGTCATCGTGCAGTACAGTAGCTGACTGCCCCCAGATAAGGTGACCTGAGGCTTCCCAGTTTGACTTAGCTAGTGTCTGGTCCTGTTTGCTTTTGCAGGATTTTCCTACTGCCATGATAGGGTTTACTGGGATACAAAAATGTCCTTGGTTTTATTTCCCCTCAGACAGTGTGTGTCAAGCTGCTTTATTGACTTAAATCTTGTCATATCTGTACAAGCTTCTCTCCATACATTTTTAGCTCTGATCTGAGTAGCTAATCTCATCTGCAGATTTTTCCTGTAAACTCAAATTATTTTATGTTACTAGTTCCACTCTACAACAGTGCAAGGAAACCAGAATTTAAAGAAATAATAATAAAACCACATCAAAAGTGATCTGGATAAGAAAAGGAAAATAATAAGCAAATTATTTGATTACTATTGTTTGTAATGATCACCTCTTTTGAAGCTGAACAGCTGAAACTGAACAATATTATGTACATGGATCACAGGAGCACATATATTGCCAGAGTAGAAAATAGAAAGTTCAGGATGACAGACTAACTGTAAAACCTACAGCTTGTGTATCACCTGCTCTGTCCTCCCAGTCCTCTTCCTCTCTGCAAACCTTGCAGCTGGAGGATGAAATTATACCTTTAGCCTGGAAGTACTCACATTTTCTCCTTGATATCCCCTTGAGACAGAGCCAGTGCGTCTTTAAATCTCTTGAGGACCATCCTCATAGTAAAGAAAGGTAGAAAACCCAATTACTGTTCTTGCAACTGTTCCTTTTAGTTGTTTTCATAGAACCTACTTTGAAATGCCTTTTTCTTTATTGTCAATTTCCATTTTTTTTCATTTTTAAATTTAACAAGTATTTTACATCTCTAATCTTTCAAAATGACAAGGCTTTGACAGTAATTGCCAAGACTATATGATTTACCATATTTAACTTTTTTTTCCCAAGCACTCAAAATAAGAGTTGCACAAGCTAGCGGTCAGTGAGGAGACAGCCCCATCAAGATTTTTTAGAATATGCAGCCTACATAGCCAGATTTTCTAATCTTTTTTAATTGTACAGGAGGCTGCCTAAATAAAGTACACTTCTGCAGCGTTCCTGAGGCAATGTTGTTTCAAAGCCGCCTGAAGATCTTAACATATACATTAACCTGAATCAATCAGAACTATAACCAGAAAAGTAACCAACTTTTTATTAACCAACTTTTTTTTTTTTATTAACCAACCTTTTACCCTTTTTATCACCTTTCCCCAACTTCTTTGGCAAGAGGAATGGCACACATCATATTAATCCATGCATTGCTTCTGTGCCATTCCTACACTGGAAACATTTCTGCTGAAATGTTTACGCAGCTTTTTAGGCAAAGGCCATTTGTGATTTAATGCCATAGAAACTTATTTTACTTAATCCCAGCAGTGTTACACAAAAAATTAAATGTTTGTAGTATACAAGCCTGATAAAACTAGGATAGGAATCCATGTTGCCAAAATAATTGTTAAAAAAACCCACCCCAAACCCTTTTCAATTACCTGCTTTGGGTAGAAGCGATTGTAGAACATTAATCCCATGAAAGACAAATCTGCTGCTGGCAACTGGCCTGGCAAGTTGGAATGGCTGTTTGTGACCTTGCTGTCAGCTGGCTACCTCTGTGACATTAAAATGCCACTCTCTATAAGAAGCTGTATCCTTCAGTTTTCTACAGAAAAAAGATATCTCGTATATATTTTTGAAGCGTCCAGCAACAACTTAAAATATGCTTATTTTAACAAAAGAAGTCATGGATTTAAAATCTGTCTACTTGTGGACACACAGCAAAAATTGGAGTGAATTAAAATTTAAGAGGGCCAGGAGGAACATTGTGCATGAAAATTTGGATTTTTTTTTGTCGTACTTCTATCCAGATATAAATATAAATGTGGGATGGCATTACTTAGGTTGGTGTTTAATTGTTTATTTATCCACTTTCCCAGTTCCGGACTGTCACATAATGGGGTGTAGCAACTTGCATAAGAAAAAGTGGCTCAAAATTTCTTTGTTTTTGCATTAGCTGCCAGCAGGCTCTTTTTTGGGGTTCTCTACACACTTTACATTGAATAATTTTTTCTCTAAGAAAAATTCTGAGATTTCTTTCCTCCATTATTTTTATTTTTAAAAATCAGGTAGGATAATTACTTTAAGGTTTTTTATCAGATCTCACATTGAAGAGAGCTATAAATCAAATAAAAATAAAAATTAAAATACACATATTAAATCTAGTGGGCTTATTCAGCAAAATGTTTGGAAGGGAAAGCCACAAAAATATGTAGTCTTTCAGCCTGTGAAGTCCTTATCTTTTATGGAAACCTCAAAACCAGTTTACAATAAGTTTTCTACTTCCTTACACACCTGTATGTCTTAAGGCAGTTGGGATGGTAAGTGTGACATAGTAGTGAAAGTAGAATAGTAATTGTCTCAGCACCAAACACAGACAAGCATTGCAGCTTATACAGGACTCTGTCTTACTGTGACAAAAAAAAATCCTCACCTCCAAGGGCCAAAAGGCCACAAGCTTCACAATCTTAAAATTACAGCCTGTGTAAGATTATTGTCAATCCTGAATGTGGAATCAGGATTAGCCTGCCATTTGGGACCCTAGATAGAGTCTGAATTTACTCCACCTCTCCTCCCCCCATTTTATTTCTTTCTTAAAATTATAGTTCCTTAGAAGAATTGGAATGCGGCAAGTCATCACAGAGAAGATGGATAATTGAGACTCATGCAGATGAAGCAGTCAAATATGTAAATTAAGTGCAATGCAGCAAATGGATGTCATAGTGAGTATGTACAGTCTGAAAGAGGAAGGCAGAAAAATGCATAGAAGCTTTCTCTTTCTACACTGCTTTTAGAATACAGGCATTGTACGAAAAAACTCAAGACATGTACTCTCGTTATTAAACAAATACAAGTCCCTTGTGGCAGAAGCACGGCACAACCTTGGTCCTTAATAAATATTTATGAGAAATGTTCCTTAGTTCCTGTAGTTTTGGAAGGAACAGCATTTGTTTTGTACCACTGGCATCCCTTTCCCACTCTTATCTTCTCTCTCCTATATCTAATTCCCATATTTTGTACGGATGTCAGTTGTAAGCAGCTGCTCCAAAGAGCAGATTTCAATGGACAGCAGTAAATACAAATGTTAGAAAGTAATTCTAATAATTCTAAATCTAACTAAAGAACTTAAATGTATAGAAACAATAATGAATTACTTTTATTAATAATCATGTTTATCAGAACAGACTCGGGATAAAAGCTGAAGAAGAATAAAAGAGATTGCATGAGAAAATGTTGAGAGGGGCATCACTGTGGTAATAAGGATGAGTCAGAGCCCAAGGAAATTGATCTTACCTGACATTTCTGAGACTATATCACTTCCTGCACATAGCAAAGGAGAAATCATGGGTGTATAGAGCAAGCCTGTTGGACTCTTCCAACAAACTTGAACTGTTTGTTACCAGATGACTTTTCTATAGGCACAGCAGCCATTTCCTCTGAATGGTTTGGAAAGTGAAGACAGACCTGCTGCTTTCCAAATCCCAAAATAAAAGAACTATTGGCAGGAGATCAGTTCAAAACAGATCAAAAGAAACACCTCCTTTCAGGATAGGTATTTGAATGAATTGTAATCCTTTCTCAATAGCATCACTATCATTTTCTTATTCTGTCAAAAGCAGAAAATCAGATCGGACCACTGGAAGACCATAAGTCTGACAGCAGAGCACCCCTCATGATTACAACCTCTGCTATTTTGGCTGATTTTGTGAAGGGAAGTAGTTAGGTAGGGATGATAGAAAGCTGTGCATCAAAACCAACACTTCCAGTAGACTTAGACCTTAGGTATGTTAACTATGTGAAGTGTCTGCAAAGGTAAATTTCTGCTTGCCCCAAGGCTGTCTGAAAACAATGGCTTTATCTATTTTTCTGTCATCTGTAGCTTTGTAACCCATCTTGTCATCTTTATCTAGATTTTATGCCTGTCGTTGAGCTGGTTCACTGATAAAGTGGTTTGCTGTGGAATATTTCTACTGTTGATTGCCACTATAGTTATGTTCACAGCTCTCCTCAACCACTCTCTTTGCATAAATATTATCAAGGGTTGTGGCTCCATGGAAATTATTAACAGCTTATCGATTACAGAAGCCTTCCTGTATCTGAGTAATTATGTATTACAGCTCTTGTTGCATTTGGTGTAAATAACACTATCTAATGAGAAATCTCGTGGCATTTGTACCTTCCACAGCACTTTCTCCAATATATAAGCTATATAATGAAAATTGTCCCTTTCCTTTTTTAAAATAAGCATTTCAGTCTCTTTACTTTCATAAGCAACATTTTCCAATTTTTCTTCTTCTCTTTAACACAAACATCTTCACTTTGAGTTTCTGTTTTCCTGAAGTTGAGATTCAGCTGAATACTTTCCATTACACACTCCTTGCTTACAGAAAAGCAATCACACACCCATGGTCACAGCTGCCTTGGTTATTCTACAGCTCAGGTATACTCTGCAGTGAGCTAATGCTACCTCCTTCTCTCGGATTTTCAAAAAGGTATCTATTCTCTACTGCCAGTATTAAATCAGGTCTCCTCCCCAGCCCTGCGGAGAGGGCACAGCAAAGAGGTTATCTGCGCATTCTGCACATCAGCAGTATCAGTTTTCTCCTACACCCAGATAAAGGATGGCCCAGTCCCAGAATGACCATGAACAACAGGTATAGAACTCAGCTGCCTTCTTAAAGACTCTCTGCTCAGGTCTCTTCCCCTCCTTTGGAAGGAAACTGGAATTTACTCCCTGTGCAATGTGGGGATCCAAGAAATAAAATGTTTCCTTTGCATGAAGCAGAAAGGAAGAGGGAGAGGCAGGGTGGACTAGGAATTAAAAGGGATATGAAGATAAAAATCATTTCCAAATGCAGTTAGTGTGCTGGAAGAGAGATGCATTGCAGCAAAGATGGAGTGCACCTAAATCCTCTTGCACTATGCAAGATGAGAACTGGGTACATTTTGGATCTACCCTCTTTTTTTACTCCCTCTGATAATTCTTCCCTTCATCCCTCCCTATATTCAGCAGATTCAATGCAGCATGTTCTGTAAAAAGAGCTGATATTTATCAAACAAATCTTGAACATGCTGAGTCCCCAGCCTGCTTGTGGATATATGAAAAAATACACGTAAGTGTCTCACACTTATCCTTTCCCATATATTCCAATTTATTCTTAAAGGAGCATTTTCCCTGACAGTTTGCAACCCACCAGCAACTCTCAAACAACAGTATCTGAAATATCTTTTTTCCCCTTACTTAATGCAAATATAAATTACGTTCCTGAATGCCACAGTTTTGTATTATCTAGTAATTTTATGGTTAATAACTGTTGCTACAGAATTTATGGACAAGTCCAGTAGCAATTTCATATGCCCTAATTAACCTTGGTGTGACCCAGAATTAGGTTCTGATTTACTGTAGCTCCCTGAATGCTTTGGGGCAAAGAAATCACAACATTAATGTACATATTAATCTTTAAATTGAATTAATATTATGCCTTTAATTCTTACATTTTTTACTTCAGTTTTAAACTGACATATGTCCATTAAGAGCGCAGTTGTCTTAACACAGGGCAAGTTTATCTAGAAAGAAAACCAAGCCTGCAGTGCTGAGCTAAAACAATCCCATACTTGCACCACAGAGGCTTTGCATTTTCTTTGAGAGATAGGTGGGTTATTTCCAATACCTGCCGATCTCTACTTTTAATCAGATTGCATTTTTGTACAATTATCATTTCAGGCTTCTGTTGATTGCTTTCGCTAGGCATAATGAGTAGAAAGAAACACTATCTCATTGTGCAGAATATTGGATTGGTTGGCGTAATAGACTCAGTTCTATTTTTTGCCGAGCTCTTTGAAAAGTTAATTTTCTCTTTCATCAAATAACTAGCAGACTACTAATAGCATATAAGGTTTTAGAGGGATTTGCATTAAAGAATGCAGCTGAGTGCCTTATCTACTTTTGAAACCGGAGTGACATATGGATGCTCCTTTAGTATTGACTACCTAAGATAAAGTTTAATGCTTGCTGCAAGCCCCCTTGGTTTTAAATTCATGGAACGAGAACATGGATTATCTCTCCCTGAAGCACACTCATAGCATGGGGAGGAGGTGAGGGTGCTAGTACAGGCTTTGCACACATAACGTTGGGGGGTTCAAAGCCTCATCAAAGGAACAGAACCCTTCGTTCCAGTCTGAAGCTCAGAGAAATCCTCTTAAGTCATGCATCATTGCATTGGGTCCTCTTTCACAGCCAGAGATAAGTGCCCTGAGGAGAGCTGAAAGCCTTTGACAGACAGGATACATTTCCTTCGGTGGATGGTGCCTGGGCCTCTTCTTACCAAAGGACATGGACAAACAACAGCATAGAACCCCTGTGACTAAGATGTTTCTGCAGTCAGTGTAGTGAGTGCAGCAGTGCTAGCTAGACCCTGCCAGGAGCCCTGTAAATTCAAAGGTCAAGGCTGTGCCTGGTACACAGGTTGCCTGCCCCATTCAAAGCATAATCCCTGCAGTACAGCTCTCAACACTTCTGAATATTCCAAGTGGTTTGGAATCCTCCAAAAAGACAGATATTTCAAGGAGTAGACCTAAAATCTGCCCTAGGCTAAGAAGCTATTAATCTAGTTTCTCCCCTAAAAACTAGTGACTACAACAATTTGGGGTCCATAGTGCCAGTTGATTGTTCCTATTTGACAATAGAGAAAAAAATCAAGCATAATTCCTTCAAATACAATTTGGAATTCACACACTGCCTAATCTGATGGCTTCTGAGCTATTACACCTACTCGCACTCCATATATTTTAGTAAGCTTAAGCACCTTTAACTTCACAGTGAAATTGAATACAAAGGAAAAGCCCAACTCCTTATCTCCCTGAGAAATGCAAAGAAGACTACACTAAATGTATTTAGGAGTATATTTCCTTACATCAGTCTCCATGCGATGCCACAGTGTCTGGTTTAGATATTCTGTTACTATCTCTAGGTGAGGTCAAAGACAAGGTTCAATTTTCACAGTAGCCTTCTTGTTAGAGAGCAGAAATGAGCCCAAACACAGACTTCTTGTTTATCACAGCATGAAAAAGGTCCTGGTTTATTCCTCTTTACAGCTCAGCCATTCTGTCTCCAACCATTCACTGACTCTGCCTGCACCAGCTCCTGCTGTGGGTTTCCCTTGCAGCCTCTGACTGCTGGTTATTTCCTGCTGAACTCTGACTGCAGGGATCAGTTTTCAGCCTCTGACTGCAGCTTTTACCTGGCTGGACTGTGACTGCAGGTTCCAACAACAGGCTCTGACTGCACACCCAGACTGACTTCACTGTAGGGATTCTCTCTCCCCAGGATCCTCCTTCTTCTTCATCATGGTCCTCTCCTTCCCTCTTCTTCAAGGTTCCTCCACCTTCATTATTCCCTCTCACCAGCTAATCCTCTCCTTTTTATCACACTTATCTTTACTGGATATAGCTGTGACTCATCGGGGTGAGGTTGTATTGGTAATTAACACAGATACTACTTATGGGGGGTGAGTTCACCTGTACTCCCTCCTCCTACCTTCAATCATACCTGGATAGAGTTCCTGTTTTAGTCTACTTACCCCTAACCATAATCATACCAGCTGACCCTAGACTTTGCCTTGGTTCAAAACAACACGAAAGAATGAACTGGCAGACTTTTCAAGGATTAATCTAATAGCTGTTGTCTACTTTGCAGACTCTCAGAAACTGTCTATCTTGAATCTTACTGAAATGCACTCTACATTCTTGTTACCAAAATCATGGTTTTGAATCCTTGTCTTACTGGATATAGCACTTACATCATCCCTAACTCCCACCTATGGTGAGAGCTAAGGGCCCTTCAATGGCTCCCAGGGAAATGACATTTCTTATTTTTTCACAGTGCAACGTAATGGCAGCTGTCCTGAAGTCACTCAAGGCTTTTTCCTTTGGGCATTTCCATTCAAATTACATATATGTTACTTACTATTTATTACACAAATGATAACACTTATCTGAGACTCAATTCAATGATTCCAGAAAGCATGATGCAGTATTTATATAACGTAAGTAACTCATAATCTTAAAAAAAATTAGCAGAAAGTCTAATGACATGTATAATCCTGTCCACAACCACTGGACCTTTTCATCACTGCTTCTCTTGTGCATATATCAACACAGAGAGCTGTTGGACTCCAAGTGACACAGAAGCAGCAACTACTCCAGGAGTGGGAAGGAAGGGTGCAGAAAGAAATTGCGCTGAACACTTGCTCATAAGAGAGAGAAAAAAAAACCCAAACAACTTTGGTAAAATGTTTGTAGTGTTTCTCTACGTGTTTTCACACCATGCTAGCTGGCAATTCACACGCTAAACAAAACATCAGAGTAAGCCAAGACTGAAAAATAGCACAAGGTAAGATGAAGGCACACTTCTGATTAATTCAGCAAGGAAATTGGTGGGTCATCTTCCAAATGTAAGAGATGAGCTCCTCTTTCATAGCACTCTTACTCACCATACAGGTTATTTCTCTAAGCCTTCATATTAAGGCTATTCCTAAACCCAGTTTAGGCTGAGATGCCTTGGATGGTACTTAAAAAGTAGAGATGATAAAAACTTCGCTGATTCCTCCATGTCTCCATGACACTGGTGAAGGGGAAGCTGTCTAAATTCAGTGCTTATTATTTTGGTTCACTGGCTGTTGCAGGCATTGCGTGAAAAAACTCAAGGCATGTACCCTAGTTATTAAACGAATACCTACAAGTGAGTGTTTATTATTTCAGCTGTAAGAGGACTCACAACAGAAATTATAAAGCAGTATTTTTCATTCAAAAGGCCAGCAAGTATGGGACTGACATTTGACTGACAAAAACAATGCAAAACAAATGAACACAGCTAGAATCTTTCACAGTGCCAATGTTTGAAATTTAATGCCTGGCTTCAGAAAAGAAATAATGAAACTTCACAATTCCCTTGGCATTTTCTCTCTTGCCCTCTTGAGTTTATTCACAAATGAGCATCATGTTAATTTGACTCAAAGCATATGTATTATGAGTATTATTAATAACAATAATAGTAGCAATAAATATAAATTAAAGTTAGTTATAAATAATTAACTTTGATGCTTATTTACACACAGAGATCTGGAGCATTGATTTCTGCTTCCTAGCTTTTAATTTTCCTTTTTAAAGTTAAAGGCAACTTTCTTTCGTTGGCTCGATTGTTTTTCTGTAATTCTGTCCTCAGTTCTTACATGGCTGGAGACTATTGTAACTAATATTATTTAAAATTATTTTTAAAAAATGGATTATTTTTGTTTGCATGATAGGATTTCTATATGCTTGTGTTTGTTTCATTTCAAAGATTTTTAGACTATTAAGTAATCTTAGACTCACTCTCTCCCATTCTTTATTTATTTGCCTTAGTTCATGTAATATATTTATCCTAGTATGAAAACATATCAGAAAATATTATGAAAAAAATTTTTCCAGAAAGTAACTATGATATTATGGTAATTGTGATATAGTCTTGATATAATTTATTTCTATTTTCTACTTGTTAAACATAGTTTCCAGTAGACTTAATCCATCTATTAGACTTTTGTCGTTCTCTTTATTTACTGGAAAATAAAACTAAAATTCACGGTATCGCAAAATAATAAGAAAAGCAGAGATGAAGCTGATGTACATCAATCTTTTCACTCTAAGTAATATATAATTTAATACATTTAACACCAAGAATTTTGTATTTTTAAAATTAATTCGCTTTTTTTCAAACGTGTAGAATCTGTATTTGTCACTTTGTTCTGTTAGTCTGGCATATGAAAATTTAGTCTTGCCTTAAATTAAGAAATTGTTAAATTTATACAAAGTCAATAGCATTTTAGGAATAGAGCATTTTACTTTTTTTTTTTTTGTTGGTTTTTGGGTTTTTTTTTTCATTTAGAAGATTTTACTATACCTATTAACTTTTTCTCACTAAATGTTCCTTGTAGGATTGAACACTTTTCATACCTAAATTTTCATACTGAAACATTTTTCATGCCATAATTTTCCCTAAACACATTTTCAGTGCTCCTGTGTGATGTTAATAAAAGCTGAAACACTAGTTTTCAGAAATCTTAGGGCTGGCACAACCTATAAAGATGTCGATTCCAAGTGACAGTCAACACATTGCAGGATATAACCATATGTTTATAGAAAAAACAGAGAAGAATTTATGACAACAAAGCCTTTGTAGAAAGTGTGTGCATTTGATTAAAAGCTATTGCCCATCTTTAACTAGATTCAGTCGAGTCAGATAGACTAAGATATTAAATCACATTTTCAGTAGCAGGAAACCTGATAAAATCTTATGGTAGAACCTATTGCCACCCATTTGTGACTTTTCAGCTACAGTGAAAATGATGTTTTCCAAATACAACTGCAATAATGACTATGTTTCTCTTAAAATAAAGTCCAAAGAGAAGCCACGAAAAGACCAGAAAAACAACTTCCAACACATTTGACAGGAAACATTTAAATTATCACAGTCACAATTAACTGACTTATTTAAGAGGATTTTTTTTTTAATGAGAAATGGCATTTTTTGAAGTTTTACTATTTTTATTTTTCTAAGCAAAAGAATTAGAAAGATAATAGCCACAATCCTGAGTTCTATGCTTTAGTATTTTGTATACTGTACCTCTATAGAACTTAACCCAGGCTCCACATTGAATTTGATCTCCAGGAAGGCAGAGCAGTAAGATTCATCCCCTTCAACTCTGAGGAGAAATGCTGAAAGTTAAAGACCACAGATTCAAACTCAATCTCTTTCCCAGGCTTCTAAGAAAAATCACATTGTATTACTATAGGTAGCCCAAGCAACATTCCTCTGAATTTAAATAAATGTGTGGTACAATTTTAAAAAGGATATATAAGAAGATGGGTGAACACTGGACCTGCGCCAGTGATGTCACCAACAATTGCTTTGTTACAGCATCTTTCAACAGCAAGGTTTTTAGCAATGTATTATTTTAGCTATATAATATTCCTGGAAACTATCAAGCTTTTATTTCTAGAAAAAAGGATATAGGAATAACTTTGGTATCTGATTTATTTTTTGTCAATAGTCGAGGAGACAGGCACTAAATGCACTTGCACTTTGAATTTTATCCACTTCAGTAACTGTTCCACACAAAGAACTAATAACCTCCTTCATTTGTTTGAACAAAAGGGGTGTAGAGTATGGACCTGTATATCCTGAACTGGAGCCATGCCAATCCCACAGTGGTGATTTGGGTCCTGAAATGCTCCTAAATGCCTTTATTCTGCTAAATTTGTGTAGTACCAACAATAAATAAATAAGGCAGAGTACTGTACAGCAGCACTTCCCATTTTTAACATATTTTTTGTTACATGCAAATTTTCAAAGTTTAGCTATTTGGATAAGCCCATTCTAGTTAACTTCATTTTTTATGTAGATCAATTCTTAGTTTCTGGTGGGAGAGAGACAACAGTCAGTGTACTATAAGCTGTGTGAGAAGTGGTTTGCCCTATGTTTGCCTGAAATCAAAAATGTCAAAAGGGAGCTTGTGTCCATCTTCTGAAAAGTCATCCAAAGTTTGACAAAGTACTAAAACTTAAGATCAGTGTCTGCGAGGGAGCCGGGTGAAAGCATTACCTTGCACATTCTCAGAGATAGTAACAGATAATAACTCCTTTCTCAGTTCAGTTATGCCTTCAGAGTCTATCAATATGTTATATGCCTTAGACCCAAATTAATTTGACTTTTTCTAAGAACTGTTCAGCTGATAACTTCAAACGTGGCTTTCTTCATTCATGCACAGATTTAAATATCTAGATTTTAGACTATCCAACTGCCGCCTGTGTTTTCAAGGAAATGAAATTCACTCTTCACCAAAGGCGACTGAGGTAAATATTCAAGGCTATCATTATGTTGTTATTTAGAATAAGGATTTAATCCTATCAGGAGTAAAACTTCCAGACAACTGAGTGAAATAAAATACAGCCAGTAAGCTGCTGAAATTACAGGATATCTAGCTCCTGTTCATCCCTTCCTGACTGTCATTTCTTAGTAAAAGCTGTACTGAGAGATATTTGTGCAGTCTGCATGAGACCATGAAATCAAAGCTTAGTGCCTCGTACATTAGGTGTGATGCCTTCAGATAAATGTATTCCTTCCACTGAAGCACATCTCCCGAGCTCCTTCAACCATGGAGCAGCTTCCAGATGGAGTGTTGGTTTCCAAGATAATGCAATAACTTTGTTGGTTAATAATAAAGTAAAGTGTAGATGAAAGCTCATTTTTTTTCCCAAGCCTACTATATATGATTCATTGCTCTTTTGCAAGTGAAGCTATCATTTTTATGACCCAAACCCAACAGTGATATTTCATAAATGTGTGAAGCTCATGACATTGACAATATTTACTTTTTCTGTCCTTGAATAATGTTATCTTTCCTGCATTTGTGTAATGGCTATTTTAATTTTTAAATCATGGAAGTTAGACTGGTATTATGAAAACAAATATTTGCTTACTTTTACAGTCTATATTTATTTTATTTTATTTTTTGATACATTTGTTTTTGAGAAGTCAAAAATTTGAGAAATTTGTATGACAAGCTTATAATATATCCATTTTCTAGTAAAATAGGCAAAAGAGATTTCTTCATGTCTCTTTTTCCCCTGGATTTTCTTATCTTTTTTAAGTGTCACTACAAAACTAAATAAATTAAAATAACAAGGGAAAAAAAATCCATTTTCTTTCTGTAATAGCTTGTATGAATTTATTTTGTCATATTTTGTAGTTTATAGTCCTGGTCTTACTTTCTCTTATCATTTTTCTCTCTGTTGCTATATTAGAGGTATAAAAACATTCAACTAGATTCACACAAAAGATTCAAACTTCTAAAGAAGGACTTTATTTTTTAATCTAAATCTGAATTATAACACTTGCAATCCTGAGGTTTGTACCTGGCACAGGTGGTACATTTCACAGTACCTGAAAAGTTATTTAAGTCTCTTCTATGCCTACAGTTTTACATATGCAAATATTCAGGCCTGACTATTTTTCCAACATCAGCTTAACCCGTGTTGTTTTTTTCTGCAGTAAAGATCAAGAGTTAAGGATATCTCTGTTATGCCCCCTGAAGTTTTGACTAGTTGTCCTCAAAATACAACTGATAACACTGATTCCTCAAAAAATAAATTAATTTGATTTTTTTTTTCAGTTTCAGACACAGAGGGGAAAAATTGTTTGGGTGGCCTCAGAGCTACAGGTATGATATACAATGCCTATTGTCTCCCTGAATTTCATTCTTCCTTTTAATTGAGAGATACATCATTTAAGTTTACCATACTTAGTGGGAGTTGAAACACTTAGGAGGTTTTGTCTGGTTTTGCTTTCATTTCTTGAGAACAGGGTTTTCCTGAAAATTAGTGCATTGGCTACTGTATTTTTAGACTTAATTACAAATTAAAACACAGGGACTGATTTTAAACTTAATAGAAACTTTGAAAATATATCAAAATAATGAAAAATCAGTTTGGTTGTCAGTTGTATGCTTAAGATTAGTAATGTAGGTATGAAATTAAATGACATGTTGGCTTAAGAGAGGCAATACCATATATCTTGCTACTATTACAGCCAAGGGCAAAATCTACTTTCAGATCCATGGAACAGTCTTTATTTGAATGCATTCACCTCAAAAGGCTGAGGAAGCAGGTGAGAAGTGTTACTGTGCACATTGTCTTTAAAGTTATGAAATATCCAGAAATATCTAGTGGATTTCATGGTAAGGGAGTGTAAATTTTTGTTTATAAAACTCTAATAATTTCCTAAATAAAGTCAATACACCCTTGAATTGCTTTGATAAACTAAAAATGAGACCTCTGGACACAGGTATGAATTGGGACTAAATTATTATTTTGTGGTGGGTCATTACATTGTGCAGGGTTCATGTGAGCCAATATCTACAGGCAAGACAAATCATCTCACCTGTGGCCTGAACCAGTGACCTCAAAGCTCAATCATTGATCCAGTATTCCAATTAGCTCTCGAGGTGAGTTAATCCTTTAATTCCAATTAGCTCTCAAGGTGGACAATCCTTCAACATCGGGACAAGCTTGGACTGTCTCAGCTTGATGCCCATTTTCATCACTGTCAGCAGCTGCAGCCAAGCTCCTGTTCCTGCAGCAAACAGCTCCAGAAGCTATTAGTGTTTTTACAGATCTCAACAGACAGCGTTGCTGCACATTTGCAAACAACTGTTACATGTGATTAGTGTCAAACCAACCCACTAAACCAAAATATTCTCAAAGGGGAATTTAAGACATGAGAATAATAGTGCCATTGCAAAATGTGTGTAGAACTCTAAAGGGAATGTTGACTTTTACAAAATAAAATTTTGGGGTTTTATCTTACTATAAAGTGGGAGTGGGTTCTGAAGGAGAGATTTTAAATGTCACACACAGCTATTCAATATGTCTGAAGAAAGAGCTAAACGTAAGGGGATCTGTAAAATCAAAGAATGATAGCAATCTAAATGCTGCTATGCTCACTTTTCTACACTGACTCACATTTGTCTTCAAAGATATTATGAAGGAAAATAAACCCCAGTATACATAATTTGAGAACATTATGTTATAATCTTGATGATTTCTAAATCTTTTTTTAAATGCATCACACAGCTTAAAGTTGATACATTCAAAATACCCTTTTTTTTTGTGATGTTCAAAATACTACCATATACAGCAGAGGCCCTAAAAAGCTGATGTGAAGGAAAATTCCCTAATGTGTTAGCTGCTTTAGGCTTAATATTAACATATTACAAAGTGGAAAGAGGGCACCTGCAGGCGTTTTATTTTGAGGGCATCATTTAAGCTTGCATTCAAAAGCTGTGCTTTAAAGTCTGAACTTTCACCCCTAAAGTGATTTTTGAATTTGGTATAAACTATCAGGGCAGTAGGCCTAAATCTTCAGTATTACAGCTCCAGAACTTGGGGCTAAATTAGGACAATAATTAGGATGCCTCAGGCAAAGGAGAAATTGAAAGTCATAGCAAACCTCATCAAAGAACAGGTTTGTGCTCTCCCTCAGTTGTTCTGAACTGCTGTTTTTACTCTCATCCTCATCCCTCTTCTTCCCCCTGGAAGAATTCCTCTTTTGTTGCCTTGCACAGTAATGAGGACAGGCAGATGATCTGGCTGGCTCTGTCCTCTCGCCATCCACTTATGGAAAGAGGTGAAACAAGCCCTTATGCTGCTTTACTTCCTCCATGCACTCTGAACCAGTCTGAGCCTCCAAATAAAATGACCTTTGACTGTTTGAGGAGTGGTATTACTGAGCTCAGTGACTGGTTAATGCCTGTCTTCAATATTTTTGGTCTCTGCCTGATTAAATGAGTGCCTATACCCTACTGTCAGTCAGGATACTTTTCCTTAAACATTAAATATTTTTAGCTAAATGACGGCATAATATAATTTTCATTTACTATGATATCAACTTTCTAGTTTTCCTAAGGTATTGCATTTAAGAAAAATAAACATTGCAGTTATTAAACTGTGGGGTTTACATCATAATAATTTGAAAAAAAGAGCTGAATTCAACTAACAGAGTGGCTGTGCCGCAAGGGAGAAGCAATCTGTAGCAAGACATCAAATTGGTTTCAGGGAAACAGCTGAAGAGCCCATGCCAAAGAATGCTGCTGCTGCATTGTGTTTGCATTTCTGTGATGGGATTTACATAACTCAACATGACATTATATTGGCTAAGACACAAATCTAGTCTTTAATCCAACAAGACGCACAGAGCTTGCTGTGTTGTGTCACCACGATCCCCTCTGCCAGGCTTCTGTCTCTTGCCCAGCCAAACACAATCTTTACACATATTTATCCATTTAATACCTGCTGCATGTCCCCCACTGCTTGCATGCCCACCAAGTTACAGTATTCACATATAAAGTGCTCTCCTTGCAGACTGGTTATTTGCCAGTGATACAGAAGTGCCCAAAGGGCAATTGAAATTCTGTTTACACAGTGAATGAAAATACGTCTTTCCTCTATTGGATCATAACTGCCCCTTTAATCTGTCTGTTTTCTCTCATTCCACTCATATTTACTGGCCCTTAATGAGGTTTTAGCATGGACACAGTTAGAATTGCAATCTGTCCATTAAGATACCTCCAAAGAGCTTCTTTTGCAAACCACTAATCAAGAACGCAATTGCAAGTCTGCACTGTAGACAGGGTGGCAGTTCTGGAGGATGTGGAATAATTTTGAAAGAACACACTGGCCTGATACTTATTTAAACTGCTCAAGTTTTGCCTAAACACTTTCTGTTGCAGTCCTTCCTTGCTTCTTTGCAAAAAAAAAAATCAATGCTTCAATTTCCCTGAAGGAAAGTAGACGTAGGAATATGTTTATGAGTGTTATGAACAGCAACATCAATGACACCATCAGGCTGGTCAGGCTCAGCTTACAACCAACACAACAGAAAAATACAATTCTAGTAATTTAGTGTTAAATCCTAAACCCTGTTTACATTCCAGTTTTGCCTTTTATAGACACAATTATCATGTAAAATGATAATTTTAGAGACATTTCTTATGACTACTCTGCGTGCCTGAAATATTTCTCAACTCTCCTTAAAGACAGCAAGCTACCTTGACTTATACTGTTTAAATGCAGTTAATTCTCAGTTCTCCCATTAATTTAAAAAATTATACTCAATTTATTCTATCATTTCTCATCATTCCACTCCATACTCATATTTTTGGGAATTTTGTTAGATTTTTTGTTCTTTATGAGAGTATTATTTATATTATAAAAGGTGAGTTTCTTTCCATGCCACCACTTTACTCATAAATTCAAATGTGTTTGCTATTTTCAGGCCCACAAAATTACTTGATCCTCCTCTTCAAGCCATCAAATCCTATGATGTCTATAACAGACCATCTTAAATCTCTGTTTCCCACTTGCAGTCCACAAAGACTCTGAGACATTTCCTTTTTGTTTTCCTTTCCTTAGAAACCCATCTCCAATTTCTCAGGGCAAATCTCAGTGTCAGAAAATCCTTTCCCGCTTCACACACTTATACCTTTCTCTTTAAAGTGGGGGCTCTTTCAGCTGCTATCTGCAATTCCCAGAGCTTAACTGAATTGAAAACTGCAGACAATACAGTGCTTGAGATGTAATCCACTTACTTGCCTGAAGAATTCTCTCAAGAGAATCTCAGTTGGCAACGCCATTTTGGCATCTAGATCAGAGTGATCTAGCAAACCTAGGTTAGAGTGGAAAATACAGAACTGCAAAAAAAAAGGAATTCAAAAAATCACCACTCTAATCCATTCTTACAACTAGCTGGCTTTCATTTTCCCAACTTTTCTGCAGAGAAAAGTTAGCTTAGTCTATTTTGAGGCAACAGCTGGCTGTTGACTAGGCATAATTGGATTCAGGCAAAAATAAGCTGCAAGAAATGCATCATTTTCCTGTGCACTTATGGATTCAGTTCCACTTGGTTGTGAAAATCCCTTAAAAGCTTCCCTCTGCTATCAGAAAAAGGCTGAGGTCAGCTGGAGCACTCCAGTGAACACTCCCTGGATTTAAATTGCTTTGGTTAACAGGTTCATTCTCAGTAAAGGTTTGTCAGTTAAGGATTCTCTTTCCCATATGCTCTGGCAGACTTCAAATCTGTTGAACATGGTTCAGATTTCCATCCTCTCACTCTCTTCTCCTCATTGGAACCCTTCTGACTGGTGCCTTTGAACATATTTTTTTCCAAGGGACATAAAAATAGAAACATATATTATTAGATTTTATTTCTGTACTCAAATGCTTGTTAGAAAAGGCAAATTTAAATAATAGGGTAGGTAGCTGAAAGCGTAGGAATATCCAAGAGTCTTTATGAAGCAAAAATTCAACAAGCAAATTGGAACGATAGGAAAATAGGATTATTTTTTCTTCAAACTGCCTGAAATATACTATAAAGCTACAATAAAGAAAATATAAAAACTACTAAACTCATAAGCTCTTACCAACATCTGTCACCACACAGTATTGCAGTAACTATACCTTTATAGTAGTTTAGTACATCTTCACTCTAAACCACCATCTGTTCCAATCTGTAAAACTGCATTTGCAGCATGGGAGACAAGGGTGGCTTTAAAAGTCAGAAAATTAATTTGTGTATGTGAGCTGTGATAATAAAAAAAAAAAAGCGTATTTAAAGTATTTTATTATTTTATAAGGAAAATAATCCTATTAGCCAAAAAGAGTCTAAAATTAGTTTTGATTGTTGCAGTACTTCCTGATTCAGGAGTTTCTCAGCAATAAGCTGATGACAACTCACAGGCGCTTCCATAACATTCACAAAATGCAAATGTTTGCTTCAGCAGATCCAGTTTCCAAATCCATTGCAAGAAATTTCATTCTTTGACAAACCCATTGACAGAGACTTTTTAAAAACATGTCTTTCAAAAATATAAGTTCATTCTGTAACCAGTTCTGCCTAATACCTCTACATGCCTATGGGCTTCCCATGAAATTACTGATGAAAACAAACAAAACCTAAAAATACAGGAAGGAAATTTATCTGCCAGCAGAACATTTCTCTTTGTTGCCTGTGATTATTACATTGGTCATGTCACACCCAAAAGTCAAGTTTCTTTGTGGTTTTAGATTCATCATAAAGAACTCTTTTAATTAATAGGAAACTCTATGGTAATAGAGAGACTTTGCCAGGGTTTAACCTTTTCTTCTATTTCAGTAGACCCATGTGTGCTACATCATAAGTGCTGCTTTGATTGGTAGGCTTGGGAAAAAAATAGGTTTATACAATTGTGCGCTAAAATGATAAGGAAGCCAAGGGGAACTATTAACATTTGGAATTTAGGAGAAATTAGAATTGTCACATGAAGTATGCCTTTAAAAATGATAGCTCTGGTAAATGGAAACCTTTTTCTGTCTGAGTAAACAGTATTTCAGCCTTTGGAGTTGCTAGAGTACTGCCAGGAGAAAGAACTCAAACGTTGAGGAAACAAAGCTTCCCACAAGCATATGGCTGCAACATCAGCATGGAAAGTGGGCATTTAGGAGTCAATATCTGCCACTGTTTCACTCACCCTGAACAACAGTACCAGGGATTTAACTGAAATTCCTCACACATAAGTAATATCTTGGCCACACCATATTCAAAGCTATTGAACCTGGCACAACTCTGAGTTGTTACTCATCACTTCACAGTAACATTCCCTGCACTATCAACAGTTGCAGCAGCTTCCAATACTTTTTTTTGTGCCTTCCATATCACCCTTATCCTTTATAGAAAAGAGGACAACCTGTGTGTGACTCTGTCCCGGACATAACCTTGTACCATGTAGATAATTATATGATTTACTTTTCAATTAAGTACTGAATGGAACACACAAATCAAAATATGTATATAAATGTGTATGTGTATATATATATATATACACATATATTCACATATGTGCGTTTACACACCAATGTATATGCATATATTTATGATATAATTTTAGATTAAAAAATGTTTGCAGGACTTATTTGAATTATAGTTATTAGAGATTGCCAAAGAACTTAGTATTACTGTGAGTGCCTTTAACCAGAAAATATCCAGCAATAACTGCAGAAATCAAGATGCTTTGAGTCTTTTCATCGGTGAGATCCAATACTGAGATAACATTTCTATGGTTAATAGTCACAACAAACCAAACGTGTGAGCAGCTGGTGGAGAAAATAGCTTATTGATGTTATGCTGGGAAAGAACATGAGTCTTGCAATCTGTGCAGCAACCAAATACAATAAGAACTGTAGATTTGATTTTGGATGAAATACTCATTTAAAATGTTTACAATTGTATTACAGTCTTTATTCAATATTTCTTTCATTGCTCTAACTTTGTAGAAACAACTCTTGAGCAGTGGGTAAGCTTCCAAAGTAAAATAAATGATAGAGTAACAGAGAAAATTTATAAACCATAATAGATGGAAGAACAGGTGCATCGGAGAGTTTTGCATTTTGGACAGATTTTAAAACAGATATTTGGATGTGACTGGGTTATAAATTCTGTAGGCGGAGGTAATGCAAAGAAACAGATGTAAAGAAAAATGTTCTAGATTTGGTAAGTATTATCTTTCCGACTTGAAATACTAGATATTATTTAGATGAGAGAGTGGACTTGTCTGAAAATAAATATAGGAAAACTACCTTCATTTACTATTTTTACTCCTGTTTCTGTGCTTAATTTTGTTAACATTATCAGTTTTATTACCCTGTGTTATGAAAAATTATACCTACAAATACCCTTCTAATAAAAAAATAGGCCTCCTTGGATTTAAATCAAAATACTTGGCTGAAAAAGATGCCATCTCATTTATCCCAGCCAAAATTCAAGCCCTGGCAACAGCTTGATAACTGATACAAAGTTGTTGCAAATCGTTAACACTTGAAATCAATTCAGGTACCCTCCAGTCCTTATGTCCTGCAGCACCCCTATTTCTCCTTTACATCTTCAGAAACCCCTTAAAACATTCATCTTAGTCCTAGTGCCCAATTTATGCTTCCCAGCAGAGTTACTGTCCTAGCAGGGTGACTCAGGAGATTTACAGCAGTGCAGGAGTGGCCATCACATAGTCAGGGCAGGGAGCTTTGAGGCAGATGTGCAGCTCTAGTAGAGTGATTTTCAGAGAGAAAGTACAGAATGAAAAATCCTCATCTATGTACCTCTAAGACATCTCTAAAGCTCTGTCTTTCCACGAGAGTTTTGTAATGCCTAGATACTAACCCTACTGTCACAGTAGCTGGAAACTACCAGAGTACTCCCTACTTATTTCTTACTTTGCAAACATAAAAAAATAGTATGGGATTGCATTCCTGTGGCCCCTTAGACTGCTACAAGTCTATTGCCACAATCAGTTTCTCCTTTAGAAAACACTTTGTGGTAGGCAAAAGAAGCAATATTTTTAATTGGCTTAATCCCATGAAAGGACTGAAATTTCTGAACATCTTTTAGTCTGATTATTTTAGTAAGAGTAGAAGATGCTAGGAAAGTTACAGGAGCTACTTAGCATCTGGAAGTTCTCTAAAAATTATCATGCCTAAAACAATATGCTCAAAGTAGGCAGGAATGCTGGAAGACTTTATTGCAAAAACTGATATTAGTATCTCCTCAAACATATTTTCTTCAGCTCAACCTCCATGGAATTTCAGCATGCATGGCACTAATACTTGTGCCCTCCTCATTCACATCCCTCATCTCACAAATTTAATGAGTTTTGATTACCCACCAGTGCTGCTACTTCTCTCTGAACTGCCTGCTCAAATTCTTTTCAATATTATGGAGAAAGATTATCCTGCATCTACAGGTGTTGTAGGTGTTCACTCATAAAATAGACCTTTCATTATTTTCTTGACATTTCAAGTCAAATTAACTTGAAGACTTTATGAAGTCCTAAATGCTGAGATCTCCAAGGTCACAGTTACAGTGTTTAAATCTCATATATTCATTAGCACAGTATGTGTTTTCCTTACTATGTGCTACATATGAGTCTAATCAGAGACCTGTGTAATGTCTGCTGGGATATCCTTGCAGCAAGTGACACATTTGATAATTAGAATGGCACAGGAAATTTATTTGACTCATTCTTAAATCAAGAGAAATATCCCTGATAATGTGAGTTTTGTACAGTAAAGACTAGCTGGGGATTTGAGGATCTGGCCTGAAATAAATAGAAAAATAAACAAAGACCACAAAGAAATATTTTTTTTCCTTTCCACTGGTGAGAACTGGTCTGGCTACAAATGCACAACCTTACACTGAGCACGTATCCAAGAACTATACCACACATACTTTATTTAACAACACATAAATATATGCTGTACCATAAGATATTTTTTTAATATGTTTTATCTTTAGGTATATTTTCATTCCTTTTATTAACAATTAACATGGCTCTATGTGCTGTGACCTTTTAGCTTATTTAAATTTTCCTCATATTTTATCAAAAGGTCTTAATTTTTGGAAGACATTTTAATTTTTTGACATTTTAAAAGCATGGCACTTTCAGTTATGTACTAAGTATGTAAGGTCAACACTTAAGAACTAATACCCTATAAAAGTGTAAGTCAAATATTTCTTAGCAGGTTTAAGCATTAGGAAAGGATGAAGTAAAAGTTCTTTGAATTAAATAGTGGCTTGAACTCATTTTCTAGGTCATAGAGATTGTGACAGAGCCTCTTATACTGTATTCTCAGTCTTAAATTTTACAAAAAAAAAAAAACAACAGACTACAAAATTAAGTTACCCCTATCAAAAAACCGATTGATTTAAATATAATTACTAATTTGATATACTTTTATATATGAAGTACACTTTATACTTTCACAGTATGAAGATAAATAATAAAATTAAATTACAATTTTTTTCTTGTAAAAGAATGTATTAATATAAGTCATTGAAGAGAGAAAAGCAAATGGAATACATTTAAAACAGTGTTTATTCAGTGTTTATTTATTTATACCTGATCTTTAAGTTTGTATGTTTTGTAAGACTTATTAAACATCACTCACCACTTTGAATTCCTAGATTAGAAATCCTGAAAAATAGGAAATCCACTGAAATCTGGCCTGAAGTATTGAGACCTTCACTCCTAATATCTCTTTTAAAGTAATTATATAGGAGTTATCACTTCTTCATTAAAATAAATCCTACAATTGAAATTGAAAACTTTGATTTGAAATATTATTAATTTAATTGGTAAAGCAAAACGGGAGATGTTTACCATTTAAGTTTTAGATTTTTACTTTCTATTTAATTACAATATAGTGCTGCCCTGTGATCAGTACTCTAGTGAATTTTAATTAGAGTCTGATGGATTTCTACTTACAAATGCAGTCAGATGAATTTGATCCAACTTTCTGCCCAGGACCAGATGTGAACACATTTTGGATTTTAATATTTGCTTAAATCACGTAGACAAACAAATCTCAGTGAGTTCCTGATGAATTGTTCTCTTTCATACTCACTCTGTACTGCCGCTGTCTGTGCTATGAGATTGGATAGCTAAAATAAAATATTTTCAAAGCAGAGCAAGAAGCAGAGCTATTATTTTAAGAGAAAGATTAAAAAATAACTAACATGAATCATTCACATAAAAATATTACTTTCCCAATATAAAAGTCATTATTGGTTAATCGCCTCTTACATTTCACAGAAACATTTGCCCAAAAGAATCTGAAATATTACTATATGCATTTTACAATAACGCCGGTCATTTGAGCAAGTACTATAAATATTTGTCTACTCTTGTGGAATATGGTGATTGGGTTTATATGATTGCGTATGTATTTCTCACATGTTTAGAATGTTGAAAATTCATTTTCACCTTTAGAAATAGTGTAAAAAATACCCTCATTGTTGTTACTTTCTACAGACTCTGATAATCGAAAAAGTTTGGTATGGTGGCATGGAATCTAAAACTGTCACATCTGGGTGATTTGTTCTTTTTTTGGCTCCATGATGGCTTCTGTTGAGTTTTGTTTTCTTTCAGAAATTATTCCTGTCCTAGATTCGTAACAAATCTACAGAATGGACACTGCCACAGTTCATTTGTCCACCAAGTACTGTAGCTTCTATATAATTTAAAATCATCATCTTTTTCCCCACGCTTAATGAACTTGCTAAAAAGTATCAGCCCAAATAGAATTAGAGATTCCCAAATTCATTGTTCATGATTCAAAACCAGAGAGTAACACCTGAAAGTGCCCTAATTTTAGGTACCTTCATAGTCAATTGTCTTACTCCTGTGTCCTTTAGTTCCTCTATGCCAAGCAAAACTCAAGATAACTGGAACAGAGAAGTTTAAGAGAGGGGAAATTAGCATAAAATTTAGAAGTATTTCTATAAAGAACATGCAAAATTGAAGTTTTTAAGACTCACATTACTTTTTCTGACAGGCTTCTAAAACCATCAGAAGCAGACCTTTGCTCCAGAAAAATCATAACATTACAAGTCCTTTAATATCTGAATTCCTGTCTGAAAAAGCACTTTTCTAACTTTGATTGCCATGGCAACTCCTATTAGATACTTTATTATCTAAGTTACAGCCAGGGAACAGATTATCCTATTTTGTATAATCATGTCTTGGGTAAGTAAGGTTGAATAATCAATGCAGTGCAATTTTTAACGAATTTAATTAAAAGCTTTCATGACTTTTTTTTTTTCTGAAAAGTATAAATGTACTTTTCAGTAGTATTAAGGGTAACAAAAAGTCACCACATTGTTTTTCTAGTATTACAAAAGTAATGATTTTGTAAGTCTTCTATATAAGTGGAATAAACCCCAAAATATTATAACCCTTCCCCTTCGACAAGCTACTGTAACTATTGCCAAAGAACATTGCATTTTCAAAAATAATTTAAAAAAATACACTAAGGAGAATTTAGAAAATACAGAAAATAAACTACTAAGAAGAATCACGTTTATTCAGATGTTATTTACGTTTATTAAGTGATTTCTACAAGAAGTATGGAAAACACTTCTAAACATCATTCATATTATCTGCTCAGGCTATGTAGGGAACTGCAAGAAAACAGTGAGGGATGATGTAATGAAAGGCGATTTTAAAACAATTTGCCTGTAATAAATCTCTAGGTTCTCACCAACCCTAAGGAATTCTACTTGTGCGATTTTTCCAAGAATTTATAGTGAAATTTGCTATTTCCTTGTATTTACAATAAAATATGAGAGTAAAGGCACATATGGATAGAATTGGTAGAAAGAGTAAGAGGCAGCACTAAAGTACATGACCTGTATTTGATGAAGAATAGAGACCAAGACTAGCAAGATTAATATCTCCAGGAACAAATAAACCTGAAGTGCTCCAAATCACAATTTGTTAGTCTAGGGAATATGAAGTGTCCCTCTTTTGGCAGGTATCAGTGATAAGCCTAAATATTCAGAGCAAGATGAATTTAAATATTCTATTGCAAGCAGCTTGGGAGAAAAATACAGAGTGCCAAAACTCCATAGGTACTTGAAAGAGATCAATTTCTTTCCCCTTAAAAAGACAGATACACACTGTACCACAGCCAGAAGTCATTATGTCCTGTGTGAAGGCACCTCCATTCTTCTTCACTATTCATTTTAAAACATTACTTCTAATAAAGGCAGCTCACAACAATGTCTAAAGTGTGAACACCTAATCTGATTGCATTGTAACACCTACAAACTTTGCTGTAATTACAGCTGGAGATTATAAATTACTTTTCCTTTGATGCAGGAAACAGCTGCCCCTATATTGGACCATATATAGCCCCTACAGTCCCAATGCAACACTTTTTGATAAATTACCTCATGATAAAACCAACTGATTTAAAACCAAGGTTCACAGAAAAGTGGAATAAATACTTCCAGAAAACAACTTAAAATAGAGAGTACTGAGTTGATTTCAGACCCAAGTGTGTAGTGGAAGGTGGCAATAGAAATTTTACTAACTGAGCAGCCATATGAATTTAAACCCACAAAATTTAACCTAAGGTAACAATTTTGTTAGCTGACAGATAATTTTATTTGTCTCTTTCCATTCATTTTATTTGTGCTTTTGTTTTCAGAGCTTTCCTGATAAAAGTAGATGGTTTCAATTATGACCAGTTATCTTGATTTAAGATTACTTAAAACCAGATCTGGATCTTGCAACATGGAATTTATCATCCCCTTAGATCACATTGTTATAACCATTTGTACAGAAGAATGTTTGAAAATAAATCCCTTAAAATTACGTGATTCACTCATCAAGAAGAGAAAAAAAAAGGATTTTTCCTAGTGTTTCATCAGTCTGAATTACTAATACATCTGAGTTCTCTTGGAAAAGTAAATAATAACATGCCTTAAGTCAAGTAATGTGGATCTAACAATAGGGAAGTATCTTGTAGAAGGTAGGATTACAGTGCTGCAAGAATTTTATCTGACTGTGATTTTACATTTATTTCAAAAAATGTTACTGGAAAAATTATTTCTTACATGAGGTAATTTGTTACCATTTTTAGATATTTAAACAAATAAATTAAAATAGAGATTATTGCATTAAAAAACTTCCCAGTGCTAACTTGAACACAAAGTTATGGCAGCTTTTCATGTTACAGTATTATGCACTATCTTTTAATAATGGAGTGAGGAAAAACTTCCAGAAACACTGATGCATCTGAGCAGAAATATATATCTATATACATGAATGATCATAACTTGTTCATCAGTTTCTTAAAGTAATTTTAGTTACAGATTACAGAAGTATTTCTAATGCAATACCATTAAAAACACCCCAAAATACCCAAATGTAAATCCTACAATGTATTTTTTATGTCCTGTGAGATTTTAAAACTACTCTTCGGCATAAGAACTTCACTGTCTTTTTTTCTTCTTTCTTTTTTATTAATTTTTATGAAGTATATGATGAGTATACAAGTAAACACATGAAATTAGGAAAAAAATATTTTTTTGAGAAACAGCAGGATAAAAAATGTGATGGATCTTAGCGATAAAAGCTTGGAGTCAGAATATTTTTCAATCGTTGAACAAAACATAAAGACAGTCTTTTTGTTATCCTTTTTCATGAAAATATTAATCAATTAAAACTCTGATTTTATACTAGTTGTTTATTCATTGGTTTAAGAGAATAAGATGGCTGCCCTCCAGGCATTCACTAATGGTGTTATTCTTGATGAATTTCTCTTTCCTTGGGATATTCTGAGGATATGAAGTACTGTGAGGCTTGATTTATGCCTGACATGAAGCTAAAGTCTAGAGTACTTCTCCAGTAGACAAAAAAGATATTTTACTTACTTCATTAGCCTGCACAAAGGAAAGCTGAAGAGAGAAATTTATATTAGTCATTGGGGCTCCGAGATCCTAATTACATTTAGTATTGAGATTCAATGAAGGGAAAAAACCATCAGTCTAGTGAAATTGTTTATTGTTCTTGTTTTTCTTCTAATAATACGATGCCAGATGGAAACCTCTGTCTATATTAGCCAGCTAATTTTAATTGTATACATTGCTTCTTTTAACTGATAGACTCATTTGCAGAAAATAAGCTATTCCCTCCCCCAAATATTTAACAGCTTCTTGTTAACTTGGAAATTCTAAGACATTAAAAAGTCTCTTTGAAGCTCTATTTTCTTAGTCATAACTGCTGCATTAGAGCAAACATCTTCTCTCCCTAAACATTTCAGATGTTTTACATTAACTAGCCCTTGAAAGCATAATTTACAATGAAAGATATTCTACCAAAGTATTGGAACAGAGGGTGCTCCATGAATCTATGTGTTAAAAAGGACAATGAAAAAATGAGAAGTCAACTAACGAAATATATTTTTTTCTTTTATTTTTTACATATCCAACCTGCATTTCCTAAACAAAACATTGGCCTTGCAGGGACAGATACAGCCTGACAATAGAGAGAATTAACCTTTACTTGTAGATATTAAGAATCCTACGAAGAAATAACAAAAAAATCTCTTTGTAAAAGAGTCCCATTGAAATTTGAATAGACTGTGTCAAAGAGGAAATTCCCTCCAGCCTAAAAGTGGAAAACATGCAGGAGAAAGCAGCAATGCATACCATGACACTTCGCTATGTCTGGGTATCCACACTGAGGAGATGCTCAGAGGACAAGTACAGCAGATGCTCTGCAGCAATCTGTTGATCTCATCCTGTTGCCCAGAATGGCCTACCTGATTGAATTTGGATAGGGCAGGAGGCACTTTCAAACCAATTCCACAGAGTTATCTTTGAGCCCTTTTTTTTTATGTCACAGCTGAGGCAAAGCTATCAGATCTCTCTGTTCTTGCTTCTCCCAGGAACACTACAATGCACACCTATAAAGGTTTCTGTGCCACTGTCATTCCCCATCCTTCAACTGATACATGTAGACGTTTGTCAAGAACTTTTATTTGTTGTTATTTTCAGGGAAGGAGCAGTATCCTCCTCCCTTCACAGGCTTTCATATTTCATGGTATACAGCAAGCCCTCATGGTACAGCTAGACAGACTTCTGCCTTATCTTCATCTATGTTCTTTACATAAAATATAGAACATAAAACGTTGCTGTATCACATTGCAAAATACCTGTAAGGAACCATCAACATACAAAATTTATGCTTGGATTTTATGAGAATCTTAGCTGAAACAAATAACTGTGCAGTAATATTTGCTATCACATTATCATAAATTCTAACAAAGCTAGAAAACTTATTTTTAACTGGTTTGTGATCATAAATTCCCTTGACATATCAGAATTACATTCTAGGTAGGGAGCTGAGATTATTTACTAGGACTTTTTTTTAATGATAAAAGAAGTTTTAAAAATAATTTGAATTTTAAAAAATCATATAGTTAATCGAGTGAAAATACCTAGTAGAACGTACTCTTTTGTCAGAAATATGACATACATACTCAAAAGTTAATCATGCAGGCTTATTATTAACCATTTAAAGTTTTATTATGCTTCCCATCTAATATAATTCTGTCTGGTGAACACTATATTCTGGTGATTATAGTACATAACTGATGGCTGGAACGGGTAAAACTGCTAAAAGTCAAAATTTTCAGAGTCATTTCAGATATATTGGAAGAAGCCAAAATGTGAAAGTGTGCTATAAACCTTGTTCATTAAATATGCATTAATATTTTCATTAAAAGCCTTCATTCAATTTAGGCAATACACTTATGGAAAGTGTATAATATTTGACAGAAGTTAAAGTGAAGGTGTTCATAGAGACTTCTATAATTGCAAAGAAATCATGTGGCTGTCTGGCTACACAAAAAAGACAAAGATATTTTTGTAGGCATACATTTCTCTGCTCGTGAAAAGATGGATTTACAGAAATGCTGAAGTCAACCTAACTGGCTTCAAAGTCTCCAGTGATTTCAATAGATCTTGTCAAACAATAGGCCACTCACACAGACCGAGGAAACATCAGAGGGACAGGATCAGGTAGTCAAGTAGCTCTGTATGTCATGGCTTTCAGAGCCAACCACTCATGTGAATGACAGAAGAGCACTTCAGTATTTACCTTGAGATTTCTTATCTGTAATGACAGATCTAGTTTTACTATTAAATGCTTCTGAGCCAAATTTATGTGGCTCTCCTCAATGACCTTTACTATGAAAGGTGACAGCAGGTCTCAGTTTCAAAATCTTGCTGAAGATGAAGATCTACAGATAGATGCTCCCAGCAGTGCTTTAAATCCCTCTTGTGGAGGAGTCCAAAGCAGATGGAGGACTCTTGTGTACAGACACAACACCAATAATGGCATCCTGAATTGGTTCTTGCATCCATGAAAATGGTCACTTTTTCTTCCCCCCTCCATTTTAAAGCCTGAACAATAAGTGGAATAGCACTGTATTTTTTCTAAATATCCAGAGGGATTGTATGCTCAAAACTGAAGTCGAGTTGTTCCTGTTCAGAAGGAAAAGATGATACATTCAGAGCAAAAGAGCACCATTGTCTCCTCTTTCCCAATTTTTTTTAGGCCAAAAGCTCTCTTTCTAGCAAATAAACATCACTTGGCTTTTCAAGAAGAACCTGTCTCAGACACAACAAAAGAATAGCTAAATTATGTGCATGAAATAAGGCATTTAGAACACTGCTCTTGAAATGGATATTAGAACAGACCTTTTCATAACGAAAAAGGGTGAAGCAGATTGACTCAAAGGTCTTCTATCCTTACAGCTATTACTATTTATTACTTTAATATTCTGATATGCAACACTGTTACAATTGAAATTGATGGTTACTCTTATATTAAAGAGATAAAATAAGCCCTAAGCTAATAGCAGTTACTTGGTCTCATTAAGCACTGCATCATTAGATTAGAAATCTTAGAGGGCAATGCTATGAAGGAGGAAAAACACAGCAAATATTGTTAATGCATTTTTGAAAATAGTATTTTAAATAAAAATCAAAGAAACTTTGAGATATGCATATCAAATTACTTGTCCTGTAAATGAATGTGTAAAAATATAAAATGCAAAGAAGTTTGTTATCCAATAAGAACAAAACCACCTTTGGTGACATAATTCATTTTCTTATAGATAAAACGCAGTAAAGCTGGACTGACTTAAATGAACACTCTCTCAAAGGTTAAATAAATTGTAATGCCACAGAACTACCAGTGTTTAGAACATTTAAAGGTCAGTTCCTTGGAGTTTTTTCCATTAAGTTTGAGTTTATTATGTTGTTTATGAAAATGGCATTTCCCTCAACTGAGAAAGTTTTGGAAGGTCCATCACAATGTGATAAACAATACTGGAAGGGTTTTGGCGGATTGACAATGAGGTTGGCACAGAGACATTGTCTCTTCCACCTCGATCTGTGGCATCAGCACATAAGGAATGTAGCACATGCACATGGAGACAGCATAGCATGCTAGCAAGAACCAAAGCCTCAGTCTCTGTGAAGGTGTGCCAAAAAACATCATGCCACAGCTAAGGTACATCTTCCTCAGGTGCTTTCCACCTGCATTATATAACAGTAATCTCAGTGAAATGCTTTGAGGTCAGGAAAACATTATATTTTGAGTTCTTGTACCCCCTTTTACCCACAAAGTATCCATGCACAATGAGATTTTAGAAGATTATGGGAATTAAACATTTTTTATTGATGGTGTGAATCTACAAAGGCTGACTTATAAATTGGTGACAACCTGAGAAATTCCTACTATGACTATGATACAGGCTCATATAGAAAGGGATTTCCAAGGCAAGTGAACCAGCATCTTCAGAGAAAAAGCAAATACTTTGGGTATCTATATTTTTGAAAATCATTGCCTATGAATAATGATTAGACAAGAATATATTTCAACAGTTAAAAGTCCAAGAATACCTAATGCCTCTCTCAGTCCTCCCTCTCAGCATTGAGCCGTGAGCTCTACTTACCAGATTCATGGAGTTTTACAGAGAAGGAAAGAAGGTCTCCACAGAAGTAGAGAAGAATTCTTCACCCTCTCACTGAAGTTGTGGCAAAATGGAACAAAGAATGAGAAAATGATTGGCCTGGAACGAGAGGGAGTAGAACAATGAGCATGACTCTGTAGGAGGGTGATTAGAGCTTTAACATGGTTAGGTTCCTTCTTCTGGGATTATTTATTCACTTCTTTTATCCAGCATATGAAAAGAGAAAATCGACTGAAGAGCAAACATGGAAATTGACTCCGTTTATATAATCAGGCAATTTTACTTTAACTGCAAGTTATTGTACTTCGTTTTTATTTTCCCATTCTTTTACAATACAGAGATGATTTTAACACATTTCAGAATAACTGCTTTGGAGTAACATTATTTTTAACATACAACAACTATTATGTATTTCATTAGCAAACTGTTGCTTTTTTATGGACTACTAAAGGCTTTTATACCACAGATAACAAAACAAAGAGAGAGAACACCTTCTCATAATGAAAAATACTGGATTTTCATTTCAGGTTTTTTAATATAAACACTTTTCATCTACATGGAAACAGGTGAGACCTGAGATGTTGGACTTCTCATCCAGGCATTGCTAATGACTCAAGTCTTTCTCCTGTTCTGTTCCCTCAGACCACTTGGCCAGAAGGCAGGTGCTATGTGTTTCCTCACATTGCTAATAAGTATAAGAAAGCTTTTCTTTCCATGATCCAAAACCCCCTCTGCAATTAGATTTTTTGACACCTAATGACCTTCCACAGATCAGAATGTATCTTGTTTCTTTGTTAGACAATTTGTGATGTTGACTTTCTAGCTGGTAAGATATTAAATGATTAAAACACTGAAATCCCTAAAATCCTTCTCTGGAGACAGCCTGTGGTCTTAAACATGCCTTATTTAACTAATTATTACAATATCCTTGAAAATAAAGTATTATATTTTATATACATTTTGGCAGCAGCCACTCAAAATTCATAAATTTTTACTTTGATTTTTTTTTAATGGGATCAACTCTCTTTAAAACATAGCTGTGGAAAATTAATAAAGAAACCTTTCTTACACTGAGATGGTGTTTCACAGTCTAGGTCTGTAAGTGTAAGTTAGTTATATCCATACAAGGATGTAGATCTTGAGGTTCTGTCTGTAAGTATGTTGAGAAAATAACTTTTCTTATTCATACTAGCTCCAACTTGGATCTATGTCATCAAGACTTCTTCAATAAAAAAAAATTATTAAGGCCTGAGAAAACAATGATGAAATAGTATTGTCCATGGGATGAATGCTGGATAAGTGGCATCCACAGGAGGAAGGGGATTATTTCCTGTTTGGTTTGTGGGTTTTTTTTGTTTGTGTTTGTTTGTTTGTGGTTTTGGTTTTTTTTGTTGTTGTTGTTGGGTTTTTTTTGGGGGTTTTTTGTTTTTTTTTTTAATTTAGTTCTATTTTTGGAGTAGAAGGCGGCCTGCAGGAGGAGTAAATGTGTCTCTTTTTGCATAGTCAAACACCTGCCACTTGCCAAGAACCTGGCTGTGAGGTGTTCTTTCTAGAAGCAGAGTGTACAGGAATAGAAAACAGCAGGGTTGGACCCTTCTGACAATATCAGGGTGTGAAAGGAACAAAGGCCAGACAGGAACTGGGAAATTCAGCAATGCATCATTAGGAGCACCAATTTATGAGTGAACACAGCTGCTTTTAATATGTGCAGAGGGTTTAAATCTAGTCTTGCCTGTTCAGAATTATATTTGGATGACACAAATAAAAGTAACCTGTACCTGGCCATCAGCACTAGCTTATGTAACCACAATGGACACATTCTCATTTCTTTCAAAAGAAATCCATGCTGGTCCATGACTTCTTTGTAGGTGCATTTTACTAGTAGAGTACCTGAGACTTATTTTACTTGTTCAGCAGTGATTACTTTTAGAATAAGTGTAAATGAAATCCTAAAACATATTGTTTGAGGTTCTCTCAGTAATTTTGAGCTTTCTTGTATCACAGGGGTTGAAGAGTCCACTTCCTTACAGAGTGCTGCACCAAGAATCCTCAGCCAAGCTTTGAACCTTTATGAATGAGAATTCTTATTTATTTGGTGTTTTCTCTACAATTCTAGCAGCACTGTTGGTTCTTATTAACCCATGAAAATGGAAAGCTGAGCTCTTACCAGATCATCTTATAGAGACTCTTCCTCCTTCCAATTGTGAAGGATCTTCAAATGTGGAAGAGGAAAACAAAACAAAGCAAAGCTCAAACTTTCGCTTTTCTTCTTTCCTGCATATTCTGTTAGTCACTTTAAAGATAATTACTTACACATCTCTCCCAAGGCGGTCCCATTCCTTTTTTTCTCAGAAAAGAAAAAAGAGCTTTTTTCCCCCTTTAGTATGTGCTAAGGTAGATACAGACTGATATTTTTTTGTCCACGGTATAGGATTTTATGCTGTTAGAGGTCATGAATTACATATTGAGTTCATGCTCACTCAATAAAGGTTATTTTCTCACTTTCCCTTCACATCTCTAAAAAGCACCTTTGATCATTAAATTCTCTTTGATCAACTAGAGCAAAATCTTCAGAGCTGTGCTAAATTGTTCACGTTGTGTAAAATCCTTACTACTTTCCAGAAAGAGTCTCTTTTCTACCCCTTAATAGTATTATTATCAGTGAACTCTCTTGTTGATTTATTATTTATTAGCAGAACAGTCACCTTAATCATCATTATTTCCTCAACTATAGAATGTAGTTCTTTCTGCTATCTCTTATTCCTGGTGTGTTATTGAGGATTCTGTGCTGCATTTTCATTGAAAACTTTAGTCTCCCACGACTGGCTTCAACTATCTCTCAGTATGTGTTCTTAGACAGTATTAGAAGTTACTAGTTTAGATTCCAACAGCTTCGTGCACAAAGAACAAACAGAATTTTGATCTGAATAACCTTTTTTTGCACCCAAATGACACCAAAGAGAGAAAAAAAAAAAAGCCCAGAAAGCAGAGCTGTGTTTCTTCACAGCAGCAGCACACGTAGAGTCTAACAAAAGTGATGAGTAACTGCTTGGTTAAACCAGCAACAATGATGCTGAGAGTGATACTTTGCTTAAATTACTGAACTGGGCTTTCTAGTTTGTCAAGTAGAGAGGGCACAAGCATAATATTCACTTACTAGTGGGTTATGTAGCCCCACATTGCTCAGATCAATCAAACCTTAATTTATGGTATGATCACAGTGAACATCTGAATAGGCTGAGCAGTAGAGCTCCACAGCTCAGTACACAGTGCCTACAGTTTGCATTAAATTGCCAGGGGTTTCTATCAGCTTCACATTCTTTTGGGCTGCTTTTCAGGGAGGCCTTCAGCTCTTTTTGTAAGACGTGGTTTTCTATTTACTATGCCAACAAAGAAAAAAATGTGTCCGAAATTTTCACTCAGATTTGAATGAATGAAATGGAAAGCATGAAAATGAATGAATTTGAAAGTATTAAAGGGAGTTGGACAGAAGTAATCACAATGTATTAATTACATCTATTTCATTTCTCATTAGCTTTTCCAGTTCTGTTAGAGATAGCATTCTTCCTGAGGACTTGCTGATTCATAACACATAGAAACACAAATATTATTAGATTTTGCATTTATTAAATGTTCTTCCCCTATGAAGTGCAGTATGTTTTAATTGAATAACACATATTCACACTTAAATGCAATGAACATTCTCTTAGGGAAAATTAAGTCATCAGTCTAATTATCAAAAACATAATTAGAAGTTCTAGTGCTCTTTTCCCTCCCTATCTCTGGCCTTTTGCAGGCCAAAGAACTGTATTTGCTGAAAAAAGGAAATTTTAAAAAGTAAGTTCAAGTGCAGTGAATCATGCACTGAAATTTTCTATCACTTAGGTCAACAGCTGGAAATATCTAAAACTTTTTCAGTAAATGGTTAAAAGCTGAATTGTGCAGCGATGCCTGGACCTATGAGTTAAGTTTTTATGAATCTTTTCCCCCATGGTTTGGCTCTCTGCCTTCTAAGAGTTGTCTTAAATGATGACATCCTTAGGCAAGGAAGAATCTTTCCAATGCTCAGAAATCCTAAGCATCAGCTGCTTGATGTGAAAGTTAATGATTTATAATCTAGATTCAAACTCACTGCAATGGCTGAGTTCAAAGAAATGAGCACAGTATGTGGGTATCTAATTCAAAAAGTACTTCAGAGAATAATGTATTTTCTGAAAATGTATAAAATATGTTTTATTCTTTATAGTGGAAGTTCATAAATCCACATCTTACATTTTAAATGCATGCAGTAACCAGTGGAAAAGTCAGGAACAGAATCTCATCAAATGCCTCCTGTGGCTGCTTTTGGAAGTCTCCATCTAAAAATCAAAGACTATTTTATATAATCCAATATATGTAATATTCATACCACATATTACTAAATAAAACCAATTATGAATGCACTCATTACTCTTTTTTATTATTGCTACTCTCTGCATGGACGATTGCTATTCTTTGTAGTTCCAGTCTTTCTGGAGGAAGGTGTTAACTGGTGCATATTTACTTCATCTTTGCATGGAGAGAGAGGAAGTCTCTCCTCTGGAAGGCTGACAGAGCTTACACTGAAGTGGAAAGTGTGTCCCTGATCACAAAGATATGGCAAACAGTCTCAGCACACGCATGAATCATTTGGGGAACTGTAATTCAAGATCAGTTTGAGAAAAAATAGTTTAAAAATAAGCAGAGGGTAAAGAACTTTGTAGAAACTGTAGAAATACAGTTTTCTTCAGTTTTATCAACCCATAATAGCCATCATTTATTTGATATTGATGCATCACAACTTATACTATTTAAGCACTTAGTCTAGTGGGGCTGGAGTACTGCTTGTGCGATATACTAATGATAAGGGAACTTAGAGACTTGGCATGAAACTGGTATTTGAAGCTGCATGTTTTGGCAAACACCATCTTTTTGTACATGCAAAATTTCTACCACAATAACAAAATACAGGATTTCAAACATCTGCATGAAATTGTTATTTATCAAGGAATTGTTGCATAACATGTCACATCTACATGTACATCTATGCAGAGGAAATTTCAACATTGCCAAAGAAAAGAAATAATTCTTCTATATTTCTAAGGATACAAGAAAATTAAAATCAGAAAATATAAAATATCTAAGAAGATTTATTTCTACTAGATTGTTAGGGTTTTTTTAGAAAATCCAACTATACATTGAAAATGTATAAATATTTCTAGTTTAATTTAACCCTCATAATTATGAATGTTCTTTTCCCTGATTTTTACTTCTTGGTTTTGTGCTATGACACTTTAAATTCTGTAATCACTTGTTTGGTTTAGCTGCCTTTCCATTATTTAAAATAAAATGTATTATTCCTTCTTTTAAGTGAACTCATTAAGGCTTTACTCTTCACAGGTCTCTTTTCAATCACTATTCCTTTCCAGCACCAAAGGCATCAGTCTAACCCTTAAAATGTTTATGCAACAACATTGTAATATAAAACCAGACAATCAGATTTTCTCATTGGAAACAGCTTCTTAGTGAGGTTTCCTTAGTGAGGAAACCAGAAAATAATTATTTCAGCTGCTAAAAGAGACCACACTCCATGAGTCTCCAAACACTCTTGTGGTGATGGAAACAGGAATAACAATGTTAAAAATAAAATCTAATTAAAAAAAAATAAAACTGCAGAAAAAAGGTGTCATTAGAAAGCAGCACCAGAGAAATCATGGCATGTCCTTTTCCTCAGAATTATAGGTAGGAAAGCTTGTACATCCCCTGCAGAGTTGTTCTCTTCTATGCAAACAATACTGATTTAGTTAGGCTGGGCCAGGTCACTGGCAGCTCCATTCTGAACCACCAGAGAACGCAGAATGGTTCTCCATGTCCTTAAAGCTGATTCCTCTTCCCAGCCTGCACCATCTTTGGAACACAACCTGCAAATTCCACCACAGTTGTGCAGTTGCTCAGAGGGATCAACATTACAAGACATTTTGTTATACACTTACCAAATCTCCTGGGCTAGTTAGTAAATTAATTACTCTTATCTGCACAAACATTTTTTCTCCTGAAAGATATTTCATAAATACCTTTCATGTCCCTGCAGACCTTTTGTTTTATTTCTTCTCTGATTAAAGCTTGTAATGCAATGTTTATTTTAACTTTTTTCCTTTTAAGTTTTTGACTAGAGATTTTAAGCCTTCAAAAGGCAACTTCAGTTCCTACAGGTTTACTGTGAATGAAAATAACTCCCTCTACATCTTCTCCCCATGTCATCAGATCGTTTTAACAATGTCATTATATCTCCTTATATCATATAATCAAGGGTTACTCTAAGTGCAGTCAAAACAGGGGTGTTTTCTATTTTTCCTTCTATGAAGATAATTTGTATTTACTTATTATAGAAGTAGGTAAATAGTCTTGGGATTTGTTGGGGGCTTTTGGTTTTTGGATTTTTTTTCAAATTTCTATGCAGCTTACAAACACTGCTATGGAAAGAAGAGTAATAAAACTTCTTAAAAAAAAACAAAACATAAAAAGCTGAGGTTTTCTTGTGTTTAGTTTTATTCCATGCCTAGCCCCCCCATCTCCTGTAGAATGGTAAAGCATGTTTTGTAAAAAAACATATGAAAGGTTAATATGGAATATCACCCTTACATGCATCTTACAGTCTACTGGATTGCCTTAGTCATTATGAAAGTCCCTTTATAATAGGAAGTTAATTCACATAATATTTATGTTTAGATAATATTTGAATTGAGATGTTGTGACAAACTGGGTTAATTACAGAAGACCAAAGGAAGCTAAGCCTCTGTGAATGAAACTGATCAAACCCAGAAAGATTCTAAATATACTCAAAAAACATGACTAAAACAAAACTAGGTTAGATGTTGGTGCCAAAAAAGACCTTGGTATATTGTTAATCGTAAAAGAGGAAAAGAGCAAGAAAGAGAGAAATAGAGAGAGAAAGAGAGGGATAGGATAAGAAGATAAAAATATTTAAGAATTAATAAAAATACATTAAGAATACATAATAAGAATACATACCCTGTATGTATTCTTATCTCCATCAACAAGTAGTCCAGGGCCTCATTCAGGGTTTTGGTGGTTTTCTCTTCAGCTTTTGTATAGTTTTTGCTGTAATAGGCAGAGGTCCTTCATGAAGATGTTTAAGCCATAAAATATAACATTCAGTCTCCAACAGACTTTTACAACCATGGGGTGATTTCATGTAATTTGTACAGAGAAGTGCAAACACAACTCAACTCCAAATCACTCTCAAGACAGAAAAGACAAATCTGTCTCTTTTTTTCTTAGGAGTTCCACTGGTCAGGGTCAGATTTAATTTTCAATGGAGCCTCAACTATAGCCCTTGAGGCAGACACTGTCAAAAGGTATGCACTGACTGAGAACAAGTTTAAACTACTCTTGCTTTCTGGACAGTCCTGCCTTTTCAAATTTTCCTCTAGGTAGAGAAGTGTGTTGCTTTTGACTCTTTCAGTCTTCCCCAGGGGACTTTCTGCAGGACCTTCCTGTAATCAGATTTATGTCAGTATAGGGAAATTACAGAAAGAATGTGAAATATGAAACAACTTATAGCAAGAGATGCTCCCAAATTAACAACAAATATTTCAATTAAAGATTAGACCTGTCATGAAACCACTCAGCCAGCATCTTAATAAGAAAGTACATGGCCTAAATAGAAATGGTGATGGTTTATAGTTATTTCTGTGACCTATTTGGCAACTGCTAAGGAAAAATTAAAGCTTATCTACCAATCCATACTAAAACATTCTAAAATGCTGAGTGCATACTCTCTGCATACTCTTCAGATGCAACTTGCATTGACATCTCTTGGAAGTTTGATGTAAATCTAGGTCAAAGAGCTAAAACAGGTACCAGAAATCAATGAGAAATTATTAACTACTGTCGAATTGGAGGTTTTAAGTGTTCCCCTTGCAACAGCATCAAACCACTTCAAGTGCAATCACAGAGTGGTGAGATGCTTAAAAATCCAGAGACTGAGAGGAGAAGCTTGGCAACCCTGGATTTCACTATCTTGGCAGGCCATCTCACTGCCTGGCTGTCCTGCTCTCAGCACACACATCTGAACCCATTCCTTTGCAAGGCTTAACTCATCACCAGGCAGCAGTTCTGGAGCAACATCAGAACTGGGACAGGTGCACACAGGAGTGACAGATGTCAGGATAAGCTGTGGTTTAATACCAGGGTGGTATTTTTTATGTGCATGGTATTTTTTTATGGATGGTATTATTTATATTTTATCTTTACGTGTCCAACACAACTGATTAATTCCCAATTTCTGATTTATTAGACTTGTTATGGGCCTGTACTGCTGCAGCTAAAAAAGTTAGAATGTAATTTGTGTACTTACAGGAAATTGTTCTGTCCTAGAAAATAGGCACTTTCCAGAAAGACAAGAAATGTCATTGATTAGCAGATTTGTTCTGTGAGAGGAATGTTCTGCTTGCTTTGAGCTTTTCCAAGTTTTTATGTACTATAATCAGAATATTCAGATTAAATAATCTTCTCTGAAAATGCCTTATACACAAACTCCCAGATTAAACACTTAAAACTGTACCTAGGAAGCTCCTCATGTGTGTCTACAACTGAAATTCAGCTTTACAGAACGACATAGACAGCGAAAGCATTTCTCTTGGGATTGAGGATCTTGGGGAGCTACATTCAAAAGATTTGCAACAGCAATGGTGAGGTCCCATAACAGCATCAGAAAAATTCTGTAACAAGAACAAGACTTAAAAATTCCTCCTGATCCTTAATCTTTTCAGTGTAACTAAATGGTATACCAGAGCAATATCGATATACCAGAGCAATACAGTAGAACTGACACAAATGTCAAACTTCACCAAAAACAAATTTTCATCTTTTTTCCTCACACGTTAATATTTTTTAACATGGTAGATGATGTAGATTTATATCTGATTATGAACACAACAGTGTGAAAATAGCTGAGCAGATATTTGGCGATCTGTCTATATACTAAAAGATTAATTAATTCATTGAAGCGTGCTTTATTATCTATGAAAAAAAATTGATGTAGCTATAGAAAAGAAGCTGTACATAATAAAAGGCTAACAACCTTCAGGGTCTCCATTCACCATAAAACTAATTTCACACCTAGTCTATTATGTAATGTGCTATGAAAATACTCTTTGCTTCAAGATATGTTTATATTAGTTTGGACCATATATAAAAGTTGTGTTTAGTGCTATACAAATCATCCATAGAGTAATTTTATAAACAGTCAAACAATGATGTACATCTTTTGTTCCATGAACTGGAAGCTTACATGGTCCATATAAAGAAAAAAAGATCATAATAACTTTTTTTCTCTAATATCCAAGTATTTACCATATCTGCCAGTAGGCATTGAAAATATTTGGACTCTTTTATGGTTTGCATTCTTTGATGAAGATTTCTAAGACTGATGTAATGATTATTTAACATTCTATTATGAAAGGTAATCAAAAGAAAAGAGCATAAGGAAAGATAATTCAATGAAGCTGACTGAAAAAAAAAATCGTATGAAGTATCTTATTCTTTTAAAATTCTACTTTGCCTCAGCTGGAAAACAAACCAGCAAAAAAAGTCAAACAGGTAATGACTTCAACAGGACCTAGTGGCTACTGAGTCGAATAGAAATACTTCTGAATCACACTCTAAAACTCAGACTATACCTGTGAATTAGAAAGGCTGAGGACAAATGGGATCGTTATCCATCTTCTGAAAGACATGGAAATACAAACACAAAATCCAACACAATCCATTACTCACCTAAATCAATACTTGTTTGACAGGGAAACCATTTCTTCAACAATTTTCAATGAAGTCCAAATGGGAGCAAACCAACGTGGAATATGTACAATCAATTGCTGTCATTCAACATTTCTTCATTTTAAATAAGTTTGCTATTCCTACTGATGAATATTGCAATCCACTTCAAGTAATTCTAAAATTGTGATTTATGCTTCTGTTTCAAATTCTTCATTACCAGTTATCTGGTCATGAACAAAAGTTCAGAATACACACAAATACCTATTGTCATGAATTGTTTATTTTCTCAGTAATTCTATTTGCTTAAGAGGGAATACTTTAGAGGAAAGTTTAATTTAGAATACACTATATCCATTTATCAACTAAAAGCCATTTTTCCATACCAATAAGAATATCTTTTAACACATTGCTTAAAGGAGATAAGCATTTCTTTACAACTAAATCAATAAAAAAGACCAAAGTGATGTAGAAAATATTTATAATACATTTAAAAACTAGAATAAGTAACACAACAAGTATCATTTTTTCTTCTGTCAGCCTAATATACTGATACTACACCAGTTGAATAAATTTTTGTTTTTCTTTTTTGCTATTTCAATTGCCCACTATTGAAATTCTTGCATTATATACAGAAAAGAAATCATTCAACTGCAATTTTTTTTCAACAGCAGCTAGTGGATAACAACAGCATATGTGGATAATAAAATGATGTTTCATTTTAAAGAACTGATCTTTATACATTCATACCATAAAAGAAAAGATCTTGTTATGACTGTTCAGCTATAATGCAAATTTACATTAGATACTTATATATTCAAATACTCTGTGTCTGAAGTACATAAAGAACACAACAGACATTATCTTCTCTAAGCACTTCTACTTTAAAGAAAAATCCTGCAACATATAAAAAAATTATGAATTTATATCACACTTTACTATCTTGTGACAAAACCCTACTTTTTTAAGATTAAGAATCCCATGCCTTATCACAAATAACTTTTCAAAAGTTCTAGTAATACATATGGGATCCAAGTTATCTGGAATTGGGAACTATCCACATTTTCTATGATCTGTGATAAGATAAAATATACTGTAAAAGATGTGTTCTATCTCTAATATCCAAACCCCCTTTACTTTTCATAAGACTTTATAAATACAAAAGTTACTCTATTTGGGAGAGAAAAAAGTACAAAGAGTGCTTTCAGCATTTTTAGCCATCAGCTATATTTTAACATATTTATAACAATATACACACAGAAGACATGTTGAATATAAATGTTTCCGGTGATTAATGTACTGTAAGTCTAGGTTTTATTATCAGATTTTGCAAAGAAAAATTGTTTGACAACAATCTTTATTCAGCATGCTTTCAACAACATTGCTGCAGATGCTGCCTCAGCTCTGTGACCTCTTTGAAGGTCATATGAAAATTGTAAAGCGTAAGCTCAAAGAGAATCAGAATTCTGACATTAGAAAAAAAAAAGCAAACACACACTATGAGATGTATCACATGAACAATATTCAACAAAGAAATCTCTGCTTGACTGAGAACTGCAATTTGAATCAACGACAAAAAATAAGGTCTTCTCAGCAAAGTCTATTGAGAATGCAAGATAATCATCCAGTATACCTGAGATGGATTTTTATCTCTGTAACTGGTCCCACATCAGAGTTTTTCAGAGGAATATAAGGCATATCTTGCAACAGTAACATTTACCAAAATCAATTCCAAAGTTTTCTTGTCACTGCCTGTTGACCTTCAGCACAGCTTCATACTATTACCAGCAAGACAAGAACAAGGAATTCACAAATGGATGATTTTGGTTAGAGAACAAAGCACAAAGGAAGCCTTCATCTGTGATACACCAGTCACACTGGGAGCCCTCAAAGAAAATTAAATTTTCTGACTTCATGAACAGAAACTTTTGTGGTGTCACCACAGTGCCATGAAGACCAATGTCAAATTTGTAGTTTGGTTGTCTGACTTTAACCTAAACTGGCTGGATGCTTTAAAACTCTCACTTATTCAGGTAAAGTAACATAAAATCAACCAGGCAATGTAACCAAGTAAAACAAAATTTTCACTGGAAAATCTTTATGGACACACTAGTAAATTTTTACACCTTGGACAGCCCGTAAAAGTGAATGGCATTTCTAGTGCAATTAATGTACAAACTGACATAAAATATTTTGTACCACCAAGAAGAAAAAAAAAATTGGCAAAAATTGTTGACAATTTGTGAATGATACAATAGGGTCTGTCAGTGTTGACTGAATCATCAATTATTCTCTTCCTGCTAATAACCAGCTTCCTGGGAATACTCAGCTAAAATTCTCAGATTCTATTTTTTTTTTCTTCCAAACCTGAATATTTCAATCTTTCAAAGAGATTTCTTAAATGTCTAATCATCAACTCTTCAAGAAAGAAAGAAACCAGACTGTTTAAAAGTATTTTTACTGATACTTAAAATACAAAATCTGTTTTTCATTGTGGTAAATGTTGTCCTTTGACTAGCAAGTGGTTATAAAAATATGCCTTCTTAATTTCTCATACTCTCATTGTGGTTTTCCAACATCATATTTAAAAAAATGAAATGATGAAATAATTTTATTTCTCACATTTTATCACATTATCTAGATATGTTAATAACCATTTCATATATTGCTGCGTAAGATCTACAAATGTGCCATTCTTCACTGCACATTTGAGTTATGCTTTGCATGGGTTTCCATTTTGTGACTTAAAACTAAATGTATTATCTTTTCAGCACATTTCTTCTGTGAGTCTTTCTTAATTTTACAGTGTTTCTGTAGATGTTTTCTGAAGAAAGTTGATAAAGTTACAATACAGATGGTCTGAGAAGTAACGGCAAGTCTCTCTATAGAGGAATTAAAGGGCGGTGGGAGACCGGATTTCTCAAAGTTTTATTTTCAGGTAAAAACAAAAGTTTTGAGAACCACTTTTCTTGCAGCCAAAAACCTACTGTCCTGACAATATATAGACTCTTGGTTAGTTCTATCAGCACAAAAGTATTTTTTCCCTTCAAATTTTGGAAAAAAAAAATAAAAGAGAACAAGATCAATTGAGTCTGGGGGATCAATCTATTCCTATAAGCTCATTAACTTTTTTGATTTGGTACATAAAGAAGTTAGTTGTTCACTCAAGTACCCAATGTCACTGGTAGAGACAGGATTACATCCAAAAGTTCTGAAGATTCTCAGGTTTCTTTACTTTCTCTATTCTCATATTTCTTTACTTTCTTCCAGATTGACACCTTCTTTGAAGTACAACAAAAATAGGCTTCAAAATTATTACTACATTAAAAATAGGCATGGGAAAGAAACTGCAGTTGGGAATAATTTTTTGCTGTATAAAACATTCTAAAGAGATTTAAAATCCCAAAGATACATGGAGGAAGCATATTTTTACTTCTATATCCTATTGTCATTCACTGCTTCTGATGAGAATGAAAACTTATTTTGGAATCCAAGAAATCCTGGTCCTATCTTTGGTACAGTCAAACTCTATTTCTGTTCCTATCATGCAGAAAAGACCGAAGCCATCACCAGCCAGAGATGATGAAAACATGTTCATCAAAATTTATGAAATGCTGCTGGCAAGCAGGTACAAAACACTGCAGTCTCACTGATTAAGGAGTGACAGTTCTGCTGTCTCACCGAGATACCACAACTTAGAATATACTGTAGCCCTTTCCAACTTTATAATAAGTGTCAACCAACACATAATAATTTTTATGTTGTTTTATTTTATGTATAAATATTTTATATTTTTATGTCACTCTTGAAGAATTAATGCTTCCTTAGACACATTAACTATTAGTGTCTAACATCCCTTAGACACTTAAACTATTTTTAACTGCTACTCTTTCAAAAAAGAAAAGACAAAAAGATCAAAGTACTTTTCAACTTTATAACTACTTTACTCAGACATTTAGAAAAATCCTCCTATTCTAGTAGAGAAATCCACCTACATTTTCTTGTTCATTTATCAGCAGCAGAAAAAAACTCTTACTGTCATTATGCTGAAAAGTAATTGGTAAAAAGAAAGTTAAGCTGTTTATGGAAGAGAAGAACTGTCCCAACCATCTCTTGTAACTGAGGACAAATTTTAGCTGTTGAATGCAGTGGCTTGGAAGATAGTTGGTGACTAAACAAGCAACTCACATGTTTGTCAACTTCCTAGAATAAAGCAGTTTCTTCACAAAGAAAGTGCTCTTGTCTGAATTACAGGGCTTTAGTCACATGTTTTCCTGAATAAAAGAAAGTATCACAACACTCCTACCCCTTCTTCAAGGAGTCTGATATTGCATCTGAACACTGGCAGATATCTGAGCATCCCTCCAGGTTTTGAGGGCTTCAGAGAAGAACCCTCCTTGCTGGGCTCAGAATTGACCTATAGGCTAAGGAGCCTAGCCTAGACAGAACAAAAAAAAAAAAAANAAAAAAAAAAAAAACCACACAACAAAAACACAACAACAACGGCAACAAGTTTTGAGTTTTCAAGTTAGTCATGCGTTGCCCAAGAAAAGTTCATTGAAGCAGGGGGAGGTTTTTGAGATCTCAGTTTTGGCTTTTAGGCTATACCTCTACACACAGGTATCACCTGTGCTGTCCTCATCCCCTCTGCTAAGTCCTTGGTGCAAGGACAGGCCAGCAGATGTTTAGCAGCTGCTTTTCAGATTCTTTCTAGGACCACATACACGTGCACATTATCTCCCTGCTGCAGCTTGGTTAACACACAAGAAAATGTCAGAGAGCAAAATGCTGTGAAATACCGAGGAACAACATCATGCCTGCTGTTCTGGACATTTCCCATTCTCAGGGTTTTATGACCATTTGCAACTTTAAAAACACTTTAAAACCCATGAAATTTCCTTTCTTTTTTTTTTTTTGGTATCTTGAACAGTAAAGAGAGTTTTCCTAAACCACTATTTCTAAAATTGAAAGCTATAAGTACTAAATTATGTTAGTTTTCTCTTATACAAGGCAATATATTCTTTAGAGCAGCTACTTTTTACTCTATAAAGAAGTCAAGCCATGTGTATTAAGGTACATGACAACCAGATGCTTACAAAAATAATACATTCTTCACTGTAATACCAAGAAAGCAGAAGTTTCCATAAGTTATGGTAAATCAATCATTTCTATCATAGATTCTGCTGTTGGTACATTTTTAATTGAAATACTTCCTTAGAATTTGACCTTTATTAATGAAATAAACAAAATCCAGGAAAAATAATAGTGGCACGATAGACTGGAAAACAAATGTTCACAGAAAGTTAAAGTCAGAAGTTTAAGCATCAAAATTCAGAAAATATATCATAAAATCTATTTGAAACATTAGAACTATGTTTCTTCATCTTAGTGCTGTATGTTTAGATGATATTTCACATAATATTATTTTTCTATTTATTAAAAATATGTTTGAAGTTATTATAAGAAACTTTTTCACACCTACTAGTGGATGTTATAGCAACTAGCTGGAATCAATGGATTTTAATTTTCATTTCCTCTTTCTGCAATTTTCCTTTTTTTATACATTTGTAATGTTCTATCTTAAAATTTAAGAACTTTTCATTTATTTTTGTACTGTCATAGACCAGGCAAAATTTGTACTTACCTAAATCTGCTGTGTCTGCTTTTCAACATACAAAGAAAATATTATTTTTCAAACAACGATTTCACACAACTCTAATGATCTCCAGTGGCCAATTAGTTACGAGGTTGATTCTGCTAACAGTTTTGCTGAAGAATGACTTGAATAGTTATTTTAATTGTAATGATGTCTACTTAATAAAAATTCAATCACAGCAAACACAATTCAAGAGCTTGGGGATGGACACGTGGTGGTTGTAAGAAATGAGTTTCTCCCACAGCCAGGTCCAAGCAAGGCAATGTGCTAATAGACACATCACCGCCACTCTCCACTGACACCTGGTAACTCACCACAGCTTTTGGAGAATGGAATAATTGTGCCTAATACATAATGAATAAAATAGCAGCTGACACTTTGGTCTGTGGAGTGTGAAAAGGATATTCCAGGGAGAGTGGAAGAACAGCAACCATCAGGGGTCTTGCAAAGGTGTGTCTCATACATGAGTACTTGTATGGGAGGGAGAGGAATAATAACACCAGAACAGTCCCTTCGAGAACAATTATGTTACTTTTTTTGCAACCACAACTTTCAAAACCAAGGATGATAGAAATCAAAGCAACTAAGATTATATCAGACATTTCAAAAGGCAAAAAACCCCAAAAGAGCTTGAAAAAGGTATCTAGAACTGAGAAGATTGTAGCAGGGTTTCTATTTATGAAAATAAAATTATAGATTCTGAAAGCTTAAGATAAAACTGAAGAACAAAAAAATAAAGAAAGATGAAACCCAAGTGGTTTCTCTAGAGCTGCAGGAAACCAAGATCATTACAGGGTGTTCACATCCAGGCAGACAGCCCTTCCAGGCTTTCTTAAGGTTGTGAGATTTGCCTTGAAGAACCCTTTTCTTCAGCACTTCTGTTGGTGCTAATCCAAATATCCTAGATTATCTTTTTTCCTTTGTACTTGGGAAGCAGGTTGGGTGACCAAAGTCCAGTTATATAACTAACAAACAAGATGTTAGTGATATTGGTTTTACTTGTAACCTTTTGTTTTCAATTATGCAAGCAAGTTTCAAATATGTAACTTGATTATTGATTTTAAACCCGATCGTACAAGTTTCTCCTTTTATATAAACCGTGTATTTCACAAAGAGATGAGATTAGCAATACGGACACCTTAGCCTTCCATAGAGAGAGAAATAACAAGAAAGAGGTGGTGTTGCTCTGAAAGGATGTGTTTCATGACCAGAAAACCCTACAAAAATGCTTTAGGCCAAACTGCACATGGGAATGATGATATTGATGCTGCTGTTATGACATGCAAACAGCACACATCTACAAAAAGCTGAAAGGCAGATCCCCAAAATATAATATGCCCCTTGGTCATTTGAGACCCACAACAATTTTTTAACAACTGAAGCTCCATTACTTATTGTGTGGCATTCACCTCTCTTTTACAAACTTTTTATATCCCTCTGTCACTTGGCTCTTTTTCTCTGCACTTATTCTGTATTCTGTGCACATCTTTACATGATCCTCCTTTATCATGAATTAAAGGTGGGGAAAAAAATTCATAGAATAAATCAGGTTCTAAAAGACCATTAAGATCACAGAATCCAACTACCTTGTATTTTTTTTCAGCTGAGGCAAAGCAGATGAATGATGAGTTAACATCTGCTGTTCTCTTCATTGGCAGAAAGCTCTGCAAATGATTTGTCCTTCCATTCTAGGTTGTTTCATTATGACCCTTTGAGAGATGGGTCATTCAATACATTAAATATGTGGTGAGACAGGAAGAAATGTTGCAGGAAGAACAAAACACCTTGCAAATGGGGAGCAACAGGAAAACAGGTACAACACGTCACTGTTGCAAATGTTCTCCGAAGTGAAGATCTAGTAAACAAAACTATGTGCTTCATATATTCCAGTCTCAGTTCTCTCAACTTTCTGATTTTTTCATCAAAATAACAGGATTCTATTTACTGTTGGAATTCCAGAACAAATTGATTACCCTTAAAAAATGTTACACTGGAATATAAACAGCACATATGAAAAGAATTTTCCTTCATTATTCTCAAACATATTCATTTGCTATAACATGTACTTGGAAATGAAATAATACTTTTTTTTTTTTTGATCCAGCACTTCAAAAACTGAGGTGGGAAGTAGAGCTCCTTGAATTCATTGCAAATTTGTGAGGCCTGACAATGCAAAATCATATTTGCTTTCGAGGCAGAGATATAAGGGTGTGAAAGCATGAGGCAAATAATCTACTTCCAAATTATATTGCAGGACTGACTACTGCTATTATTTCTGAAATATTGCTATCAGTTCTTGAAAATTTCTAATCAAGTGGAAAATCCTTTTTTGTACATGGAAACAACTGTCCTACTATCAACCTAAACAGATACATGATGATCAAATCTGCTTGATCATTCTTCTCCTACCTCTGGGGGAAATTGACCACTGAGCTCATAACAACTTCCTGAATATTTGAAGGATTCCGCAGTACTCATTAATTTAGAACTATTGGGTCTTCTGCATCTTGCCATTCACTGAGCAAGTTCTATCATGACTAACGGGCCTGGCTGTTTCTTATCAACTTGAATTTATTCCACTCAAGGTGTTTACAAACTGAATGTGTCTCAGATTGATTTGGAACCTTTCTTGTTAGCAAAAATGCAGCTTTACAGGCCTGTAATTCCTTGTGGCCTCACTTCCTGTCTAAGGCAGTAATTAATCTTTCCCCATCTCCGCTTTTCTGGGACCCCATTTTGTCCTGTAAAACCTCTCAGAGCTAGTTAGTAATAGCCCAGTCATTATTTCAGTTGAATTTTTATGTACTGTAGGAAGAAAGTCAAGAAGCCCTGCCTCTGTAACTAACTTACACAACACTTAACTTGATAGTTCTTTATTTTGCTTGGTTACCCTTGTAAAAAATCCCTGAGTAAGACAGTAAAAATACTTTTACATTTCCAATGGAAATGAAATTCACTACAAAACAGTCCATTGGAAATCCAGTAACCTGATTTATACTCTGCCCTCTGTGTATACTATTTGATCCTAGGGTTTTTCTGATAGCTCTGATAAGGTATTGATTCATGATGATATACTACTTATTCACTTAACAGCATGATAACTAATCTTGACATTGCAAGTCCTATCAAAGATGGTTTGGTTTTGGGTTCTGTTTGTGTGTGTGTCTTTTTTCCAACCCTGCAGTATGTGCTGCAGAAAGCATTAGGTATACCAAAGCAGACTAAGTCTTTCTATTTTCTCCTTATATAGGGAAGCTGGGGGAAAAAGAAAGATACAGATTTTGTACAGGACAGTCAGAAATTACTTAAAAATATGGAGAATATCTGTCTGCAACTAATATTACTTTCAATTATGAGAAACTCTCACATAAAAAGTAAGTAAAGCCTTGATATTTCCCCAGTCACTTATATTTTGAATTATTTTGTGTTTGTATAAGGATGGTTAAATGAAAATATATTTTTTCACTTTTGTGCCTTCTTGCTTCTATGATTCTTACGGCTTCCTAATTTTTACTCATTTGGAATAAATGTTTAAAAGCTTTCATTTTAAGCTCGCTTTCTGCTTCCTTTTCATTGTTCTGTAATTGCTGCTATAGTATCACCAGCACAGAAAACAAACAATATGTTTTAGGTTCTTTCAGACCATCTCTGTTCCAGACGATCTCTGTACTGATTTTTCTCTGGTGCTGAGTTTGTAAGGATGTGTTTCATCCTCACTGTTTTCCAGTAAATATTTCAAGATTTCCGGCACAGCTATTAGAATGCTTTGTTCACATGAATTGCTAATGTTTATACTGTTGTCTTTCAAGGCTCTTCAAAGCAACCCAAAGTGGCCTTGGGGTGTATTACAATGAAATAATGGTAAGACTGAGAAAGAATTGTATGCAGGGGGAATAATAAAGCAACATCATAACTTTGACCAAATCCCTTTAGGGCAGCATGCCTTAATTCATATGTATTGAGCAAGCACAGATGCAGCAAAGCAGATTGTTAGAGACAAGAAATTTGGAAATTGAAGTTCACAAAGCTTTGCATATATGGATGACAGACTATAAAAGCAAAGCCAATTTGATGTCTCATTGCAGCAGCATCTTTCTACCTTGCTGAGAAGCAAAACAGACTGTAATAAAGGAAGAAAGGTCACAGAGAGAGCAGCCCTGTACTGACTCTAATGAGAAGAACAAGAACCTTTGAGAGAATTCAAGCCTCTGACTCCCTCTGCTCCTCACATGCTAGATGATCTGGAAGGAACAGAATAAATAACCAATGAGGAAAGGTTAATACCAGGTTTCAAAACCCCATTAAGTCAAAAATCAAAAGTTGAGCAAAGTAGACATGAAAAACAGAGATAAAGTCAAGTATATTTAGAAACTGGTGCAACAGTAGTGCATTATTGAAGATGATTCAGGCAAGCAGTATAGTTAGTATTTTCTATCTGAAATGTGTGCTCACTCTAGGGTTATTTTATCATTCAAAGGACTATGTACATACAGAAACAAATGTCTGTAGACATTTGCAGTCAAAGAAGAGGATTACTCCTTGATATTAATGTATGCTAGGTAACAGTGTTCCATGATCACGTAATGAAAGAGTATTTAGAAGAGGCACATGGAAAAGGGCACAATACAACGAGCTGATAGAACCTTAAATGAGGAGAAAATTCTCTGCTGGCAGAAGTTGGTACTATGCCTGGTACATCAAAGGAGCTGAATCAATCTGTAGAGAACCTGATCTTGAGCAACCCAATTTTAATTCTGCTAAACAGTCTGTGGGGCTGAACAGCCTTCCACATATTTTATTCATAAATGAAAAATGTAAGAAACATGGAATAAACAGAGCAAACTATGTCAGTATGGTCAAAATATTACAGAAATACCCAGAACAAAATTTAAAGGTACCATATTATCAATTTTAATACAATCAATACACACAAAGGTCTACGACTCATAACATCACAGTGCCTTAGTCTTAAATGACATCTGCTGTTCTGAATTTCATAATAGAGGGCACTTCTGACACTTACTGAAACATCAAATTCAGTTTTAAGAAACCAAATAAAAAATTCTTTTTGGAAACACATTTTTTTACACATTTTCCATTATGACAAGAAACAGATGAACATGTTCTGTCACCAAATTCTGCATTGTGAAGAAGAATGCCTTTTTCTCCATTGAAATAAAAAAAAAGTCTTCTCCTATGTCATCTCAGCCCTCTGAGTAGCTCTAAAGCAAATATGGTTAGACTGTCTGCCACCCCAAAGAAGCCCATGGCACAGGAGACCAAGAGGACACTACTGGATTCATCTTCTGCTCACAGTATCTCACTCCTTTTCTCTCTGCTTCCCACCTTCTCCCTTCTGTGTACACTTAATTATTAAAAAATTATGTTGGTATGGTTGAACTGGTATTTGCTCTTGTTTGCACCTTAATTTGGGCAGAGGACTTTAACATTGAATCATAGCAGAAGGAAAGGCTGATAACCCATCACACCTTCTGCAGGAGGAAATCAAACACAACCCCCAAGAGATCACGCAAGAATCAAAACAGGATCTCAAAAGGAGCAGAATGCAATAGTCACAATTTCTATTTTTTTTTTCCTCACCTGGGAGTTTTCAATATACTAATTTTCATCCACTTATTTACAATTGTTTGTTTTCTGCTGTACAAGGTAAACAAAATCCCCTGCTGATACAATCTTTTATTTCATTCAGAGTACAATCTGTCTCTCTTTTACCATTTCCAGATGATTTTTTTTCAGCTGATTGGAATATTTGACCAGTCTTCATTTATTTTTCACAGATAAACAAGAAAATGTAATTCTGCAAGGCACAATATACTATTGTATTATCCTCTACTTGTGCAAATTAATTTGCAGGAAAGTATCCAAACTATTATTCCAAGATGTACCAGCATTATATCTCTGTCACCACTTTCTTTTATGGTTATTTTTAAATGAATAAAGGAAGAACACTGATATTTTTTCATATTTTTACCTCTTTTTACCAGGAACCCCAAATTGTCAATTGTTTATGAGAAAAATTAAATGATATTATTATGTAAGCAGAATAAATTCCAAAAACCTGGACTAGCTGTTGCATTTCAGAAGAGATCTTTTTAAATCACTTTTTAGAGTCCTTGGAATTCATCAGCTGAATGTTCAGCTCTTGGCAAAGCAGCCAATGACATGTTGTACATCAATACGGTAGATATTGAGAAAATCACAATATTTTTTATTCTGTTGCCACATACAAAGACTGAACCCACATATTGAGCCCTGCATGTGGCTCTGGTGTTCCATTTCTGGAATGGAAGAGTCTCCTAGAGAAGGAGATCAAAGGCATGGGACGGCTCCTTTGTTTGGAGAGGAAATGCTGACCAATATTTACAAAATCATGATGGCAAGAGGCATTTTAGGCACAGCTGGTGCTTGCATACAAGATCTAGGGTGTCCTTGATAAAAGAAGCAGGGGATCAGATGAACAGAGACAAAAGGAAATATTTCTTCACCGCAGAAGGTGGTAGAATTTGTAGACACAAAGACACGTGCACACAGCAAGTTAACATATGAATTAGATTATTGGACAACAGACATACAAAAAGGACTAGTGTGATAGTCCCTCAGATATCCCCAACACAACAGTTGTCAATGCTGGCAGAGCGTGAGGGCAAGAGAATCCCTGCATTTCTTCTGGACTCAGAATATTGTGCTGGATGGATGAGCAGTCTGCCTAAGTGGGGCATACCCAATATGCCCATGTTGAACAAAAAAAATTATCAGCACTTTTCTGTTTCTAATATAGTTTCTTAAAATTTAAGAAATGGCTCAGCTCTTTCAGAATATTACATTTTTGGCCTTAGAAGAGACCAAGAAATAGACCAGAAATCATGCATTTTTGAGTAAGTCGTATCAATGCCATTGAATTAATGGGGGAAAAAAAAAAAAACCAACCAACACAAAGCCTTTAGATTTTCTTCAAGGAGCTACAAACTGAACAACAAGTGGGAAGACACAGTCTCAGTCTGATTTTCTATACCATCTAAGTTTCTTCATGGTCAGAGAAATCCAGGAACCAACTGTAATCTGAAGAGATATTTCTATCTGGAAGAAACACCATTGACAGGAATTTGTCCTAAATTCTAGCCAAAACTATGTACTTTGTTACCATCTTGAATACAGGGCTCATAGCAATGAACTCTACTAAAAATAGGCTTGGAAAGAATAATTCCATGTTGAAAGTGCAGCACTTTAAAAGTATATCTGAAGGCAGAGTATTTATTTTCCCTCAGACTAAGGGTTATAATACTCATGTGGAAAGATGGAGAAACTTATCCAGGTTCTCTTGCACCCTTAGGGAAGAGTTTTAGAAGATATTGTATATATGCAAACTTTCTTTTTAGGAATTTTTTTAAGATGCTAGCACAGTTTGTAGATGACAAAGTGTTATTAGCAGAGGTGATGCAAGGGTTGTAACAGAGTTGGCTCTGTGAGGAAACTAAGCCATAATATCTTATTGTATCCTTCCTACAGACCTGTTTGGAAACACTCCTGAGGACAGCAAGAGCATCCAGTTTATCTGAATAAGCAGCAGAAGGATTCTGGAAGAACATAGTCATACATGCAAAAATAAACCCAACACCTTTCTATCTCAAAAAGTGATTTAATTGCTTGCAACCAGTGAAATTCCATGAGCATGGAATTCCACAGATGTACTAAATTCTGTTTCAGAGCAGACTGGAAAATTGCCTTGAATTAATCATAGTCCCTTGCAGCAATTTCTATTACCAGTATATAAAGTTATATATATGGAAGTTCTCATATTAACACCCCAAAATAGAAAGTTCTTTATGCTCTTCTGAATAAACAAGTGAGTTTGGCCACATTTTTTCTTGGACAAAGGAAATCATGCATAGAACAAACAAAGCTTTCTAAACAAACTGAAGGATTACAGGATTATGAAGTGTCATAACCATTTAAAATTTAGACAAGTATTTGTCAGTACCAACTGATATTATAGGTAGAGAGAATAGTCCTACACACCTCTGCAACAACAAGGCAGACAATCTGGTTAATAATCTTTGTTCTTTCCTATTGTGATGACTTTTTACAAAAGACTACTATGAATCTTTTAAACTTAGTTATAAGTAAAAATATTTCACGTAGGTTCAGTTAGAAAAGAAACAAAAAAACCCCAGTGGTTCTGATATGTTTGTGCAAAGACTAGTTTGTCTTCATTAAGAAAAAGTCCTTTTATTCACAAAGATATGCTGATGCCACACCAAGTCTTGCAATTCCACAGAAACCATTTGTCAGAATAAGATCCTTTATAAATCAATTAACCTAAATTTCAAGATCACTTGGCTGGTTTAGTTGACTCAGGTGATAAAGTACTGCATTATATTCTTCGTAAATGAAGATGATATATCTCCATAAAATGTAGAGATGATCTCACCTCACTGTAAAACATTTAAAGATCATAAAGCATTGACTACTCTATCAGAGCAGTGATTAATTGCACCTGGATTTTTAAGGGGATTCTACCTTCTACTGAATTAAATGTTATCAGGGCTGATTCAGAATTAGTTTTAGGATACTCACTAAGTTATTATAAAATGCATATGTTCAGAATGCTATGGTTGGGAATCAAACCTCTGAAAATTAAAATTAATTGCTATTACTAAGAAACTTTATTGGAAAAGTATTGAGAGAAGTTTTGCACAAACTTTGACTCCGCAGATAGAGAAATGTTACCTTGCAGATTTTTATTATTACACATATTTTGCCTTATGGTATCAGAAAAGATACTATGACGGATTTGCGATATTTCAGCAAGTTATAGCTGTATTGCTGAGGCAAATATTCCTAATTTTCTGGAGCCACTAGGGAGAAATATAAGATAGCCAAATATTTGGCAAACTGGAGGTTATGAATATGCTCTTTTTTATTATTAAATGGCCTTGTCAGGGTTTGTGTATTGTGCATCTGATTGCTGCAATTGAAGAAAACTTCAACTGAGATTCAAGTTCAACTCTAAATACTTGAATGGAAATATTAATTTGAAATTTCATTAAATAGATCAATAAGAAAGATTAAGGCACTTTGCTGCTTCAGTAAATGGAAACTGTTCCACATTACCCAAAAGTGTCAGAGAAACTAGTGAAAATGAGCTGATCATGGAGCTGCAAATTCCACTGTTTGAGCAATCTCAGGTACAAAATAATGCAGCCATTTGCCTAACACATTCATATATCCAGATCAGTGCACCTGAGCTGCTACTGCAAATCTGCAGCTGCTTAAATTTACATTTCAATAAATTATGCCACCAAGTGACTCAAGACCATAAAGTATTTCTGCAACACATTCAAACTTGCTACTATTTCTGATTCATAGATTTCAGATTGTGTGTTTATACTATATAAGTGCCAAAGCCTTTCAACGTTCCTGTGTGCAGATATCAACCTTCCTCCCTCTCCCTGGTCCCAAATCAGGACAGAGCTTTGTGCAGATCCAGTGATGCACAACCATGGCAAAAAACATTCTAGAATCTGTCCCATTGCACTTGTTACTTCAACACAAAGGAGAAGAGATTAATATGTCTTCAGAGTTTGTTGGAGGAGTCTGCCTTCATCACTTTACCTGCTGTCATTAACTTTGCAGAGACCTTGCAGTATTTCTCATGGTCACCATTTCAACAGTATCCTTAGAGTGTGTTGCTCCATTAGAAGAAAAGCTGTGCTCCTTTTTGGAGAACATATCAACACCCAGATTTTTTAACACTTGGGTAGATATATATTTTCCATATTGATTTTAACTCTAAAACAATGCTGATTTGCCCATAGACGTAAGCACAAACATTTAATTTTCACAGCAGATACTGGTTTTGTGACATTGAATCTTATTTTCTCTTAGCAGCTTGGGATGCCAGGAAGGTCTAAAATTATTTTCTTTTTTGTCTTACTTCTGACAAATTTATTCTGTTCAGTTATTATCCCTTCACACTGAAGGGAAATTGGTTCAGTTGTATGGCATTAAAATGGCATTATCTTTTTGTTCTGGAAGTTGAACTATTTAATGTATAAATATATGTTAAACACGTATATGTTAACACGTATATGTTAAACACGTATATGTTTAACATATGAACACATAATTGCTAAAGCTAATAAGTTCCATGTCATCTCAAAACTAGAAAATTTGGTGTAGCAACAAGAGTACAATAAATTTTAAATAGAATTACTCTGTTTCAGAAGTACTGAAGAAATATTCAACTTGTGAACCTTATCAAATGATCTGCCAGAAATCCCTAGTCTCTTAATTCAGCATTTAGTGAGTCTTCCTTCTCCCTCTGCAATCAATTCATATATCCTTTTAAAACAAGAAGCTGGTTACCACAGCATTTCATATTAATGAGGAACTTGCTTGTAATATGAAAAATTAGATGCACAGAAAATACATATATATACTGGTTAAGCATGCAATGCTCACTGAAAAAATATAACTATTGTAAAAAAACCCTTTACAAAAACAACAACAACAAAAAAGCCTAATTGTGACATTTGGATGCCCAAACATGGAAAGTAGTGCTGTAAGTTTTCTGTAGTTATATAATCCTCAATTTTATTCCTCACAGAGCTGTCAGTAACTATTTTAGAAAGAGGGCCCAGTTTAGAAGGGAATGTTCAAATATGTTGCACAACATCTCTCTAAAAGCTGTAAGGGCTTAACAAAGTCATATGCACCTCTCAGTTACTGCTGAGTTTTCTTTTTGTTTCTAGTTGAGGGAGGAGAAGGAAGCCTCTTACTCCTCATCCAAGTAATCATCAGTGACACAGACAAGTAAAACAACGGAGATTTGCAGCAGAAAAACTCAAGTGATTAATTTAGCAGCTTTCCTCAACAGTCTGTGTGCTAATGAGGAATATTTCATGTGGCCTAGGAGACAGCTGAAATGTTCATCATAGCACTTGCTGAAAGAACAGCTCTGGAGGAGTACTCAGCACATTTTGTTCATCCATATATTGAGACAGATCTCACTAGCCACTGTCTAACTCAATGACCCCAGCTCCTTACAATTGTATTACTCCACCTTTTATTAACCTTTTTATATTCCTAAAATCTCCAACTATATTAAGTGCATCAGTTCCTGAACAAAACAAGTTGCCCTTCAAAAGAGTCACAGCTTTGGATAGGAGAATAGATAAGATTACATGAAGACCTTCAAAACTACTCCTCATATTTACTATCAAAAATTTGAATTCAGAAACAACTAATCTTTCAGGTATGTTTTAAAAGAAGGTATGAATCAAGCATAGCCAGTTTGCCCTGTGAGTAAGAGAAAACCAGGTGTGACAAAGTTACACGAATCTGTGTCTGATCCTATTGAAAACCGAAGCAAGTTGGTGATAGGTCAAATGATCAATACTAACATTCCCATACCAATATGAGTGAAGGATAAAACAAAAATCCCCTGTCAGTGGAGCAAAGGGTATTGTGAAGACTGTAGGACTATACCAGTACTGAGAGGATCCAAGAAGGAACAGCTGGACTAATCATCTCTGGAACCCAGACACAGAGACCATGTCCAGGCAATGCCAATAACCTTGCACAATTTGCAGACACAAAGTTACCTAGCCCAGTAAAAAAACCCCAACAAACCAAAATCAAACACATTTAGGCAGGAATTTCAGACCAGAGCTACTACTATTATGTGACGAGTTCAACAGTGCTGTCACTGGAACCAGAAAACAAAAAGCCCCAAATTCTGTGAGAGAAATAAAAAGCTCAACAGCCTTCACTACAACACTGGCATGGATCCTGTGGCAGGCAAACTGCTCATCACAGATGACTTCAATGTGCTGCTTTGGCAGCTGACATCTGGTATACAGCAATTGATCACAACAAAGCTGGCAAGATAAACAACAGTGAACTTATGTTGTTCAATAATTTGCTGGATTATAAGAAAGGGCTTGTACTCATCACCAATCTGACAAGTCATGTTGGGAGCATCAATATTTATAAGCAGGTGGATTTCACTGTGAGTGACTTTGTGTCTCAGATCAAGACATGGCACCATATAGCAAAATCTACAGTATAATTACCTCAAATTCTAGTCTTGACATGACTGTCAACATGCATTGTTGCTGTCACAAAAATCTTGCCAAATTTAATTTGCATAACTATGGAGAAAGCTCACCAAGGGGAAAACATTTTTACATGGGGAACCCATGTTGGATTTTTGATTTCTTTTTGGTTCTCTCTTGCTGTTTTGTTTTTTTGTTTTGTTTTTTTTTTTACTAGCATACATCTCCACAGAGCAGAACACGTTGTTTATAAAGATGCATGACATACTTTCCCAGAGAGATCAAACTGACTGGAAAAAAGGAAGTGTAATGGATTTACAATGATGAATTCTGAAGCTGCACAGTGTTGACTTCAAGAGCAGCTATTTTCAAGACAACATGCAAAACTGATATAAAATATAAACATGCCAATGTAATGATCACAAAGTCCCCTGTATAAAAAGAAACAATGTCATCAATAATGCTATCATTAATGACATGTCATAAACCTAGGAGCTGCAGAAGCATGTGATGGAAATCATAGTTGATCAATGTGAAAAAAAAAATCTCCAATGTATTTTTCTCTACCCAAGGTGATCTGTGTTCTGGGGAGAAATCTCTCTCCCTCACCTGTCAAGCTCACTGCCTTATAAACCATTTTAATCATATGGGTCGATCATATTTATATATATATGTGTGTGTGTATCTTGTTGTTTTATATACGGTTACATGATTTGTTGTGTCTGAAATCTTCAGCCATTGGGTCAGTTCATTCTCAGTAATTCAACAAATTACAATCCTTTGTTCATCAACGCTTATTTTGTCATGCTATAAAAGTGTCATCTACAAAAATACTGGTTTACTTTGTGAAAGAGGAACGCTTCAAAATAAAATATTTTCATGCCAGGTTTAGTTTAAATCAATTCAGTTGTTTTCCTGGTTTCAGCACAATCAGCTCAATTTACTAAATTCATGTTATTATCACAGACTTACCCATAAAGAAAGTGTTAAAAATCTGTTTCAATTAACTAAGGAAAAAATTTGCATGCAAAGTCATTTAAGCGATCTCAAAAGATAAATTTGTATTATTTTTACTATTAAGTCATTTAATATATCTGAAAGAGCTGAAGAAGTAAATAGATCTTCAGGTAAAATTTATTTATGACTCTGAAACCAATATTAGGATTGTCATCTCCTGTTTTACAATAGTATTTTCATAATTTTGGAGAAAATGCCATATAGTATCAATTATAAGGTGATAAATTAGAATCTTTCAAATGTTTTAGCCTTTTATCTTACCCCCAGAACATATTTTTAAAGAAAAGCATTGCTAAGGATTTAAGGATGAAATGGCACTGTGTAAAGTAATAGATTTAAACATAGAAAAGTAGTTTCAATTTCCTGTTTAAAAGTGAATTGTATGGCCACCTCATTAGAAAAGCCTAAACTTTTATGGTCTGCTAGACCAGCTTTTATTCAGATTCATAATCCTTATGGAAGAAACTCCTTGTATAGAGAGTCACCAATAAGATCTTTTGCAACCCCATAGTTAACACTAAAATGGCTTTTTCGGTATTCTTTACTCTTGTGCACCAGCACTTTTCATCAGAAAAAAAAAAATCCCAAGAATTAATACAAAGCTATCATGTAGGTAAAAAATTGGGTCAAACATGCTCTGATTTTACTCTAATAGTTTTCAAAAGACAGTGTCATGAAGAAATAATTAGTGTTTTTTTAAAAATTAAGGGGTTTTTTTAAAGGTAATTTTCTCTGTGTGTAAGGTAAGACAAGAACCTAAACTAGTGCATCAACTACAGAAAAGAAGGAAAAAGCTGAAGAAAAGTTTGAAGTTTCCTCAAGAAAGGATTTTACACTTGAAACACTAAAAGAAAGTGAAGAAAAAGCAGGGAACCCTACTTTGTTCACCAGGTGATATTGATTGCAAATTTTTTTTCCAATTTCTGAAATCTGCAAGTCAAAGTCTGTAGCCCAGTCATATTCTTGTTTTAATTAACTGATGAAATACCAAACAAGTCCTCAGCTTCCAAAAGGTGGATCACACCTACAGATATTTTCCAGTCAGCTCACTGCAGGACATTCAGAAATCTACTTCAAGTGGTCAGGAATGACAGATTTATTCAATTTTTTTTTTTTT
>VWZU01019633.1:422968-489043 GCA_013397095.1 Sterrhoptilus dennistouni
TTTTTTTTTTTTTTTTTTTGAAATACAAAATAGATGGAGAATGCTAAGATCATTAAAAAGAGAAGAAATTTTTGTATATGCCCTTTATCCAACTTGGGATACTTGAAAGTCAGTCTCAAAAAAGTGTTTATGAAACTCTTCAATGAGTTTAAATGTAAGAAAATTTTTTCAGTGTATTCTTGCCCTTTGTTGCCTTAATTGTTCTTCTAATACAAAATTTATTGGATTTGGGACCTTCTTGTTCTCTGCAAAGTAGAATCTGTATCATTTATATTTCTCTAGTAAGGTCATGCCTTTATTCTGGGTGTTGATTTCCATATCTATAGTGAGCTTTACAAGGTATATATCTTTCACACTGTTCCTGCTCACTGTAGAGAATCCCTTTTTATTCTTTTTTTTAATATGGCAGTTTTATAAATATCTAATGTGGTGTAACAAGGTAATTTTCAACAAAAATAGAAGTAATCTTTTATGACTTTCTTAATATAACTTAACTATCCAATGAATGACTGTTTCAAGACAGAGAAAAGGGAGGGAAAGATTAAACATATAATGTAAATACTGCATATATTGTCTAAATCTCAAAAGGCATTGGTATCTTTCTAAAAGCTCTAGTTTTATTTAAAAGGCACAGACAGTAAATACATGTAATACTAAGGTGACTGTATTTTCAAAAAAAACCCCACCAGGGCTAAGATACTTTGTGCTGACATTTTTAGGGTCACAAAGTAGTCACATTGAATTGTAAAAAAAGCATATTTTAAGAAGTTGCTGCTCCTGGTTTGTGATTCAGCAGTGTGTGAGCCTTCAGAATTAGGTGGCTGATTTCCTTCTGTACTCCCTATAGGAGAAGGAATACTTCAGCAATGAACAACACTGATGTATTCATATTAGTGGACACCTCTGTTATCAAATCATGACAGAGACATAAAAAAGAGTTAAGCAATGTAATCACAGCAAACTCTGTGTAATGTTCAGAAGTCCTCTCTCTCTGATTCAGTCTGTGAATCAGCAGATTGACCATGAAAAAAGAGAGGTAAATGAAATTTTTACATTCACCTGATTTAGTGCTCATACTGAAGATTACTCAGCATTCATTCCAACAGTTTGCTTATTCCTTCATAAAAAAGAATTCAGCTAAACTAGAGGTTTAGAATCAACATACTGGGAACACATACAGAAAACCCCAGAGGAAACCCTCTGCTTATCCCAAAGGACATCCAGCCCACTGAAGTTTACAACTTTGATGTAGTTCTTATTTCTCAGTATTTGAGCATCAACATACAATGCTACAGATCCTGACCATTTCAGAATGAGATGGGGTTTTGTAGATACTAAGCAGCAGAAATGTTTGAAAACTCTTCATAAAAGATATCTTACTTTCTATTGACAAATAGTACTTGTGTGCCATATCCCTACAAATGCAACTTCTTACCAATACCAGAGAGTATATGACCAAAGGAATGCACAATAAATGCATAAGTGATCCTTAAATTCTCTCCTAGGCATTGCACACCTAAGCCTGACTCAGAAATCTGTGGGCTTTACCCCAATAGTTTTCAAATGTAGCAATAAAAATTTACTCAAAAAATTTATCTCTGAGAAAATAATTTTATGTTCCGGGAAGATTTTCTCACCTTCCTAACAATCTCGCACTTTGCTTTTCCCACTCCATAGCCAACCAGCACAGCACCTTGCCACAAAATTAGGACCTACCAGCCTCCAGCAAACCAATTCACCACAAACTTTGGCACTGCTGCCACAGAGCTGCTCAACTCCCTAACAACTAGGAAAACCATCTTATAGCTGTCACAGTCATTGGTCTCAAGTTCCCTGGAACCAAACACTTTTAATTTGGACTTAAGTGGGAAATAAGTACTACTGAAGTTAATTATCTCACCAATTAGAGTCAATGCAAATTCTCTCTGTCTGCACTTTTGGAATTTTTTTCTTCTTCAAGTATAAAGTCAACTGTATGAACAAAATTAATTTCTCCTTTAATGAGAATTATGATATCAAGGTATTGAAAGAGGTAAGAAAAAATATTTTCAGCTCTGCATTAGGAGATAAAAGTATCTTTCAAAAGTTTATAAACATGTTATTTAAAAGTTTTACATCAAATATATCAATCAAAAACTCTTATGGTTTATGATAAAGGCATTATGCACCTTGAGGCAAAGAGCAACAGTTTTGCAGCAGCCTCCCTATCAGAGAGTAGAAACAAGCCAAGACACAGACTTCCTGTTTATCACAGCATGAAAAGGGTCCTGGTTTATTCCTCTTTACAGCTCAGCCATCCTAACTCCTACCATTCACTGACTCTGCCTACCCCAAGTTCCTACTGGAGGTTTCCCTTGCAGCCTCTGACTGCAGCTTTTACCTGGCTGGACTGTGACTGCAGGTTCCAACAACAGGCTCTGACTGCACACCCAGACTGACCTCACTGCAGGGATTCTCTCTCCCCAGGATCCTTCTCCCTGATCCTCACCTTCCCTCTTCCTCAAGCTTCCTCCTCCACGGTGATCCTCCCTTTACCAGTTCACCCCCTTTTATCTCACTCATCCTTATTGGATATCTCTGTGACTCATCAGGGCCAGGCTGTATTGGTTAATTAACACACCTGTTACTTATCAGGGGTGAGGTCACCTGTATTCTCTTCTCCTACACAACAGGCTGAGTGCACGAGAGTCTAGAAAAGGGCTTAAAGGAACACTAATAGCATCAAGCAAAAAGTCTGAAGCACAAGGACAGATTAAGAACCACATTACTTGCATTTCCTCTGTATTTAAGAGTTACTTTTCTAATTTTTATTACTTTAGTTAGCCTTAAGAGTGGTAGTATTCAACATATTTAGTCATGTTGAAATTATAGGAAAAAATGAGAATTTCGTCATAACTGTGAGAGACTTCAAGGTCATTTGCACTGCAGTAACTGCAAGTATTTTGCCCAAGTGAAACAAGAAAAAAGTTCTAATTATTCTATTTTTCAATTTGTCAGCTGTGTTTACCAATCTGAGTGCATACTGATGGCATTGATAGCTGCAAATTTAAACAAGGAATGACAATAAATAAGGGATAAATAATCAAAATATAATGAAGAAATCATCCTTTCTGTCATCAATTTATGAGATGGGCTTGTTGAGATGTATCAGGTTATTTCAATTTCATATTTTCTTTTTTTTATTGGAGCAACAGATAGCCATTACATCTTGATAAGCTGAGATGAAAACACTTCATCCTGTATATTAAGACACATCAATATGCATTACTTTTTCCTTGTCTTTGGTAAACATCCCAAAGTGCCAGCAATAATTTAATCAAGTATCTGCTACTTTACAAAAAAACACATCAGAAATATTTGGTAGGAATTCATCTGAGCTATCTCAAGTGAATAAGGCATCTCAGTGATAAACCATCTATTCAATGAAACATATTAGCAGATAATTTTGAAATTAAAGAAAAACCCCAAGCTGGATGAAAAGCCATCTGTATTTCCTCCAGCTCTCTTTGTCTGGCATGCTGCTTACTGTTTACTGTTGCCCAGGCCTAACTGTGCTGGGACAGGAACTACAATGCCTAAACAGTACAGATAAAACCTACTCAAAAATAGAACATGCAGAAGTGTCATAATAAAATCCTTACTGGTCTCGTGAGGTTCTCAAGCATGGTCTGTAGAAAAGGAATTAGAAAAAAAGTGAAATGTTCATATTTTAAGACAATAAAAACCAGTGAAGTTGCTACCAAGCAGGCACTAAGTCATCCCTCACCCATTTTTATGCTGCAGTTCTGCTGCTCTGAAACCTATTTCAGCCAAGATTCAGGGTAACTTTCTCATGCATATATGCAAGTCATATAAGTCCACCTGTTCCTGAGGGCAAAACCCACAAATTAGGCACCACTAAGTACCTAAGTAGTTAGAAGGCTAAATTACCTAGTAGACATATTGCAACTAATAAATGAGTGGGAGGTGTATTTTACCAAACTCTTTTAAGCATTGGGTTTCTCTTCTATTCTCACAGGGGCTTCAAAATTAACAACTTCGGTTCTTAGTATTAGGAGCCAAAAACTGCCTGAGGTGTGTTTCAGAAAACAAACAAACACACAGTAAACAGTTTCATAGAATATCACCCTCCCTCCCTCCAGGCAGTCAACATCTCCTGAACAGCAACAGCTGGGTTGCCTATTTATATCCACAATCATGAAGGTGTGCACTACTCCAAGAGCATCCCAGGAAAGAAACTGTTCCTCGGAGATTTACCCTGGGCAAGGTACAATCACAGGCTCCCTAACAAACATGTCAGAACTCATTAGGAAGGAGGCTCATAAATACCAACAGATTATTCCAGCCATAAAGCTGCAATACTAAAAGCAAATTATTTCTATGGGCTTTGAATCAGGTATTAATGGTGTGTAGCCAGATCTCTAGGAGGTGTAAACCAGTGTAGCTCCATTGGCTTCAACACAGAAGGACACTGATCTGCTTGAAAGAATCTCCCTTTGGGGAGCTATTTTTGGGCTGCAAGATTTGTATCCAAGTCTTTGTTTTTATTCTTTCCCATTCCTCTGTACATTCATCATTTTTTACACAGATCCAAATTAAACCCTTTGAGAATGAGTTCCATGCAGAAATAATTTAAAAGCCCAGAAATGTCAATTAAAATAAGGTAAAGCATTCATAAATTGAAAACAAAACTACCATTATAGACCAATAAATTAGACTATGTAGAATTAAACCACCAAGGATTTGAGAGTAAAAAAACCAAAAAGCAAACAAGTAGTTCAATGAAACTGCAGAACCAAAACTAATGAAGCCTGTCCTCTGATTTGTGCCCCGTGGTAAAATGTTTTCTGACTCAAGAAATGTGTGAGCTCAAACTGAAACTTTTCCTGTAGTTCACTTACATATATAAGATCTATCTTCTCTAAGGATTTGCTGAAATATCTAATAACAGGAGATTGTTGGCTTTTTGTTCACTTGAGACAGTTTTATCATCTATATTCCAAGTACATGTTTTCATTAATGTGTAGGTCTTAGCTTTTCCTGGAAACTCTCTACTTCTATCAATCAAGAGGGCTCCTCAGACATGAATAAAAACAGGATAGTTCTCAGTGTTTTTTTACAGGAAATTATCTACTTGATTACAAATATATGTGAATTTGAGTTGGCAAAAAGACAAAGAACTAGTATCTTTATGCTTTTAGAGGCGTTATACCTTATTTACTTTTATCTTTGCATATCTGATTATCAAAATGGATGTTATTCATACTTGGATGACAGAATGATTTCATGGCAGGGATCTGTTCCAGTAGATCAGTTTGCACAAAGCCCCATCTCACCTGGCCCTGAACACTTACAGGGATGGAGCATCCACCACATCTCTGAGCAACTTGTGCCAATGCCTCACCACCCCACAGTAAAGACTTTTTTCCATATATCTAACCTAAATTTCTCCTCTTTCTGTTTGAATCCATTACCTCTTGTCCTATCACTACAGTTCCTGATGAATAATATTTTACTAGTCATAGGAAAAGCCCCCACCATTCCCTAGAGCTTGAAGTCTGATGTAGACAGCAGAATTTTGATCAAAAAGTATAAAAATAGCATTCAACTATCACTTACTCATATCACTTTGGCTGTTAAATTTCTAAAATTCTCATGCATTTATAGTACATGACAGCTGGATGAACTTGTAAGTATACGGAAGGCATTAATTATTCATTTCTAATTAATTATGCTGAATACTTTGCTTCTTGCACTGTTGCTCATTATATAAACTAGCTATCAACCTGCAGTTGCTCCAGTGATGCAAAATCCCAAATGAGGATGGTTAATGCATGTCACTAATAAGAGAGGTGCACCCTGGTTGAAAGGAAGAGCACTTTGGTAGGTGTGCTGTGTTGGCTGGTAATAAGTCTCTGATGAATCTGCACTATTGATTCCTTTTGGGAAAGTATCTACGTGATATTTAAACGCTTAAATGGCATTCATGATCCTCATTGAAAAATAAATATAACAATTTCAAAAATAGCTTCCCACTTCTTTAGTAAAGCGAGTGCAGGAAGAATTACACCAGCTTGGTAGTTTCTGTGAACATGTTTTTATTCGTATAGTCAAGCAACTCTTTAAATATATTACTAAGCTAGAAATTATTGACAATGCTACCATTGTTATTAACAAATATTCATTACTCCTATGGGTAATGAGCGTATTCAAAAGCAGTTCTATCATAAAACAATAATATTTTCCCAAGTTAATATGACTCTTTTCCGAAGTGAGAAAAAGGAGAGATAATAGGCAGAATGTGGACATTAAACTACTAAACTCCTCTGTACATCAACTGAAAGGTTTAAGCACACTTCAAGCTACCTCCAAGACCTAATTCAAGATTTTAAGTGCAAGTTATCTCAGTGCAGAGCAGCGGAGATTTAGCAGTGTAGCAGCACATCAGTCGTTCAGTAAAGACTACACGAGAAATGGCAAAAAGCCCTGCTATCTAGGATCCATGAAAATAATACCAATGACAAAGAAATTCTTCTCACATTTCTTTTATACATTTATTAAGCAAAAGAACATCTGTCTGACACAGTTTTTCACAATAAAAAGGAAAAGTGAACAGGTTGTGGTTGACTGCTTTCCCCATTTTATGAAATATCCTTAAAAAGTTGTTCCAACGTCCTTGAGAGCCCTACCAAGAAGACATCACAGACTCCAGTGCTATGAAGTGCTTAGATGCAAAGGGATTGGGATTCTTAGGATATTCAGACCTAAGAAAAGGAGGGGAATTTTTTCACAGTTTGTTCGTTTGTTTGTTTGTTTTCCATTTATCCTTCCATGTCGGTTCCAACAGTACAGTATGAACAGAAAGCCAGGAAGATAAATGTAAATCAATAGTGGCAGAATTTAAGTAAGAATAAAATAAGTGTCTCTCTAGCCTACTCTTCAATTCCCCTGAAAATGAAATAAAACAAGAAAAAAACACTTTGATTTTGATAGTGTTTGAAAATATTTTGTATGCTTTTCACAACTCAATGAATTTTGGCTTCTCAAATGCTTTATCATCTCAGTAAATCATGAATTTACTTAGAATGGTTTTGCTTTCTCATGCTTGGATATTGTCTTTTTCTCTGTACCTCTTCTGGAACTTATCTTGCAATCAACACTTCCAATTAAACAATGATTGTAGAGCATTGTTCTTCTATCATATGATGCTATAACTCTACGAAACACAACGTCTTGTGTTTCCCCAAAAATGTGGGGTTTTTTTAGATGCTCATTTATTTCACAGAGATCTAAATAGCCTTTTTTATGAACCTCTCTGGATATTGTCATAGTCTCAAGCTCATTTCATGCTGACCTTCTCAAAACTGAATATCAAAAAGGTGTTAGGAAAACACTATGTTGCAATTCAGAGTGGCATTCCCCACCTAACTCCTCCAAATACTCCCTTGGGATCTCCCAGACATATTTCATCAGGGATACCCATCCCAAATACCCCCACAATACCGCAGCCAAATTTCCCTGACTTCCAGTGATCCAACTAAACATTTTTCTTCAAGATTCAAATCCATTTTTTTAAAAAATAGTACTTCACCTTTCCTTTTTATAACTAAGACAATGACTATGGTTTTTTAAAAGAAATTAAACAAAGCATGACATTTTTGGTTGTATTTCTGAGCAAAGATTTCCATTTTTGTCGATTACAAAGGCAAGAACTAATTTCTATCAATAATTTGTACTTTGTTAAAAGAAGTAATTTAATCTTGCAGTCTTTAGCTGCTGTCAGGGAAAGTTGTATCTCAGGTCTAAATCAGTACAGGGACTGTTAACATGGTTAGTTTACATAATGAGCTGCTATAGAGGATGCAAAAATCATCAGCATAATTGCTTACAAATGAATAATTAATAGCTTGTATGCAAGTTAAGAGGTTCATCAGAGTGACACAAATTCATGAACATTTATGAGCAATTAATAACCAGAAAGCCATTGATAGATGAGCCATGTAGTGTGTACAGTGTCTTCAAATGGGAAAAAATCACTTTTCCAAGCCATGAGGTTGCCAACGGTCTGAATCACAGTGGTAGAAGGCTGAGCTTCAGGGGTAAAGTGCCTGCTGTGTGGGAATGGAGGATCCTGGTGCTTGCACATTAATAGTTCATTTGTAAGGATTCAGCAGTGATATAAACCTTCAAAGAGAAAAATTGGTTTAAATGATTGGCATGCTTTAGAGAATGAAGCAAAAACAGAGAAGAGGAAAGAAGCAGGCAGAGAGAAGATAGAAAAACTTGACTTTCTTTGAATCCATACTTGTTCAGAACTAAGTTCTAAACCACAGCACAGTAAATATCCTCTCTAATAGGTATAAGTAGTAAAGGATTTGATGGGATTTTCTTTTCTACCCAAAGGTGACTCATCACAGCAAGAGCAAAGCAGAACTCCTGCAGTGCTGTGGGAGGTTTGCTGCAAATGTTCTGGTGTCCTACATCTTCTTAATGTCCTACTGAATGAAGTCCTGCTGACTGTAATAAAAGTCTGTGAAATTATTAGATACTTAATAGCAATGTATTGTATAAGGCAATGTCAGCAGATTGGCATTAACAATAATGTAGATCCTACCTACAAAATTCTACTACAGCAGTGTTTGGATAATATTCATGCTAAGCTGAATCTAATATTATTAGACTTAGCAATGAGGTGAGCCTTTATTGTGTTTTAAGTGCAACCTTCTAGGGTTGCAAAATTCACATTAGTTTTTAATCATTTTTAATAACAGAAGCACGAGCCAGTCATTGGGTAGGAAAGCTGTTTTAGCAAAATTTTAACGACTTGTATTTTCTCTGGGTTGCTGAATCATAAAAGCATAACACACAAACTGCTGGGGTGGGGGTGAGTCTGTGCATAATGGCTGTAAAGCAACAAGGAATCAATTGCTTCTGGAAAAGAGGAGACTAAGGAATGCCCTGATTTTTATTTTTCTGTGGTACAAGTTAAACATGAGCAGTAAAGGAAGTGAGGATAAAGATGGAATATTCACAAGTTTAAAGGATTAAGCCCCCTTTTTTAAGTGTCGTGTCCATGGCTGAATGCTTTCTAAGTATTATTATTATTCAGTATGTGAGTTTTATCTCACATTCTGAAAAATAATATTTAGTGATTAAAAGAGGCATTAGTCTTTTAATGGAAACAGACGTTTTCTCTCTTAAATCTCTCTTCTTCAACTATTCTCCTCATGAACACCTTCCAGTTTTTCTTTTTTCAAATCCCACCAGGTATTTTCCATTGAAATGTCTTAGAAGGGATTCTCTAACTCTGTGAATTCTAGCAAAAGAAAAAAGTTTTTTTAGAAAAAGTGAGGGAAAGATTTGAGGCCAATAAAGAAGTTCTCACAGGCTGTGACCATCTCAAGAGGACAGACACTTAATTATGAGACACAGGTTTCTCCGTGGCCTAAAGAAAATGAATCAGGATACAAAAATCATCCTCTATGTCAGAGTGCCAGAAGAATTGCCTAAATAATTTTTTTTTCGTCTCTCAACAGAGAAGCAACTGGTCATTTTTGTTCACCAGGTACAGGAATACCGCTGTTAGATTTTTTCTGTCTTTACTCTTGCAGCTACTTTAATATACATTGGCTAGCTTTAAATTAAGCTACATATTACCATGTAAAATAAATATACTCTAAAAATCAGTAAAATAGATATGTACAACCATTTCTCTCTCCCTTCTTTTCTTTTCACATCCTTCTCCCCTCAAAAAAGAAATCAGTCCAATAACTCTTTATCAAAAAAACCCCAAAAAAGTCAAGTGGAAATATTAATTGTTTTGTTTTGCTATCTATAGGTAATAATTTATAATTAAATCAAAAACTGGGGTTTGAGCTTGATTGCTTTTTTTAATTAGTATTTTTTTAACAGAATTTTTAGTAGTACTTGTAATTGCTGATTTACATTCATGTGATTTGATATGAACTTATGGTTTCTTTAGTTGTACTGATTCCCTTATATAAAAGCTTTGTTTTCCATATTGGACGTGCATCAACTTAAAAAGTTGTTTTCAACCTAAAAAATGGAAATATGACAGAAAAGATAATAAGCACAGTAAAATACTAATTTAAAAAAATCTCTTGGATTGTATATATTGAATAATTCAAAAGAGTTTACAATACATTTTTCCTCATTCAGAAGAAAAAAGTTGTTAATATCTTAATTGCTATGCTTTAAATTTAGCAATTAATGCAGTGCATAAACCCCATTCTTAATTTGCTCTTCCTTTGTGATTTTCAGCAGTGAAACTCCCATCTCCTGGTTGAAGAAATGCCTTCTATACAGACAGGATGAAACTAAAGGCAGGCTAACTGTGTACCACTTGGACATAAAGCTGGTTCTAGTAGACTTTTTGCAAGCTCTTGTTTAAGGGTTGAGAGAAAAATTGAATGTCTGAGGTAAGGTCAAAGCTAATAGAATTCCCAGGCAAGGCCAAAACTCTGACTTAAATTATACTAAAAGGTATTTTGTTACTTAAACAGAGCCTTACCCTTCCTCTTTACTGTAAACTCTTGCATATGTTCATTAAAAAATGCACCAAGAAACATAAACATTGTGTCTCAATCACTCATGTTTATTGCAGGTCCTGTTTTTTTCAGGTAAAGATTTGACTTAACAGAACATTCCTCCTTTTAGAGTTACATTTTAGAATATGATGAGCCGGGAAATCCAAAGGATTACAGCCTTAGGCTTTGCTTCCCACAATGAAGTGCCATAAAGTGTATGTGGAGTATATATGTATTTGAGCCAAAAAAAAGTACATAAAGTTTACGAAGCTATCATTGTCTTATGCTACCCCAAGATTTAACTTAGTGATGCATTTAAGCAAAGCATTGTGACATTTCTTCATGACTCCTTTTACAAGGATAACATGAAAAATACTCTTGTTCTGGTTTTTAACTGTTCCATTAAGGTTTTCTGGTTGCAATTAATCAAATTTTTCTTATAATTCATGAAGATTTTAGTAAAAATTTAGACAATCAAAATCAATGGTCATAACTAATAGGTGCTTATTACAATGCATAGAGTTCATCAAATTCTTGTATACAACTTGTAAATTATTTTTAACTCTTTTTTTTAATTAAAATATACATTGTTTTCCTTTTCAGCATGGTGAGCATTTCAATAGGCTTTATTACAGTGAGGCAATTTCTTAATCTTGGAAAACCACTAAAGCAACAACTGCCACTAAGTTCCAGTACTATTTATAGGTCTAACAGAATCAGTTTTCCCAAGATGAACTGAAAGAAGCTCCAGCCAATAAAATAATAAGAATTCACTTAAATATAAACTTTGCCAGAATGTGAGATATAATGAGAATTCTTTTCACCAGTTCTCTAAATCAGTGCTACAAAATTATCAAGTTTGTGAAATAAATGGAAAAGGTTTTATCATTCATACATGTCTGTAACACCACAAGCTGAGTAGACTTCATTGTGATATAGAGCAGTGCAAAGGAAGAATCAAATAAAAAACTGCAGATGTAGGAAACCAGAAAATATGTTGAGATTTAAGGATCCTTTTAAGAGACTGCAATAACTTTATGATTCTTTAATGATATTATCTTTTTAAAGATATTTACAATGATAACTAAATACCAATATTCTTTAGAGAAAAGCAAGTATCTTTTATATTTGAGTCAAGAAAGAAGGTAAAATGTTTCAATGCTTTTCCACAGAACAGAGTAGAATGCTAGTTAGCAAAAGAGTAGACATCTGCAATTTCAAAACTATTTCTCTAAAGGCTTTTTTATTAACGTAAAATATCTTATAGTTTCTGTCTAGGCTTCCAGAAGGTAACCACAGCAGCTGATCTGATCTCTGCCAAGACAAGGGGCACCTTTCTTTGGTAGACTATATCTCCAGACACCCAGCCAGTTTGTTCAAAGACAACATCGGTTGCCCTGAATATTTTGTAGGATGGATGGTAGGTCATCAATACCCTCCACCTGAAAACAGATTGTGTTTGGGGGGAATGTCTGCACAGATATATGTCAGGGAAAGCAAACATTGTTGATTTTGGTTTCTAGCTCTTATTACATTAGATTTATGTGTCCTTCAGAATCCAGTGTCTTTTTCCTAGGAAGTACTTGTGCAGAATAATCAAATTGCCTCTAAATCTTTTCAGACTGAGTTCTCTAAAGCTCTCACATTAAGACATGTCTACTACTCAATACTACTGAATAATGCATAGATCTTTCCTGAAACCTACTCCAACTTTTTAACAGCCTTTAAAAATTTATGTGGCAGAAGAAAGTCCAGTGTATTTGACTCATTAACACGGTTAGCAATGCCACTAACAGCATGTAATTACAACTAATGTAATTAGTGAAGAGCAAAGATACTGAAGAAAAGCCATATCCACTCACTACCACGCTGATGAAACACCTTAGGGTGGCTCCAACCCTTTCTGCAAGGGATCACTCCTGGAGCCTGGGATGAGGCACACAGTCAGTCAGAGCTGCACTGCCTTCACTCACCTGTTGGCTCTGTCAAGGCTGGAAAATAACACTGGTATTTAAGATTGTGACTTCCAATTCTTGCCATTTCATCAACTTGGCGTCATAAAAGTTGTGGTTTTTGTGTAATGCAGTTCACATGTAATTTAATATTAATTTCCACATCAATCATGAAAATGTTGAGTCTAACAAATTCTAATGCAGATTGTTGCTGCTCCTCTCACCCTACTTATTTGCTATTACTTATTCTTTTTGTTGAAATATTTCCTCCCTCTCTAAGTAGTGAAATTCAGTCTATTTAAAAAGTGTTTTACTTATATTTTGGATTTTTAGTCATCCTCCTTTTACCTGCATAACTGGCAAACTTCCCCAAGTTACTTTACCCGAATTTAGAAATACAAAAAATGAAGTAAATTCACTCTATTGTGACCCACTTTCTATTTAATGAAATGTATTTCTGAAACTAATTATAAAATTTCATTTAACTGTTTGCACTGCTTGCATTTTTTTCTGAGTATTTACCATTATTTTGTCTTGGATGACAGCAATATGACCAACTTAATACTACTATGAGCATTTGATCCACTTTTACTTGCGTAATTTCTGCTAAAGAACTACTTCTTTTCACTCACAATTTTCTGCCTTCCTCTCTACAACAGTGCTTATAAATTCGTGTAGAATTTACACCTCATGTTAACAGATAAAGAAATGTATATACAAATATAAAGAGATTACATAGATATAGCTGATATAGATATATAGATATGGATGATATAGATGGAATGTAACACTATAGATAGAAACCCTTTTTTTCTACAATACTGTTATCAGCTGCTGATTTTTATTCTCCAGGCTATGCTAAGTTTACATTCACTTGCCATACTATCCTCCAAATCTAAACTTTTGATGTTAGAAAGTTTTGTACTGCCTTTAGAAACACGAGTTAATTTTTGTTGATGCCTCCATGCATTATCCATGAGCTTTCATTTAAACACAATAGTGCTTAATGCATTTCAGAAGTTTTTAGAAGATACCTCAGGTATTCCTCTTGCTTAACTCAGGGCTCATTAAAAAACCTACACCTGGACTCTCTCTGAGTTCTCTATTCCCCTACAGGTAACGAGATTATGTAACTCTTGTCCAAATCTCTCATTTAGTAAATATGGTAACTGTTGTCTTTTAGCCAGATAGTTTATGCAGTAACCATCAGAAAATGAAAGACAATTTCTTTAGTTAATTCAGTAACAGCTGGATACATTGGAGCCTTTGATTTCTGACAAACAACTGACATTTCTCTCTGGAGGCAATATAGTTTAATAGTAAATTATTTTACATTTGGAGAGTGATTTAAGATATACTGGAATTAAAATGTACTGTGATGAAAAAAAATGATCCAGTTATATTCTTTATAGAAAATTAAGGTGGATGACAAATACTGTGATATTCTAGCACTAAAAATTACATAGAATGTTTAAGTTTGCAGCTCTTTCTTCCTCTTTTTAATTTTTTTAAATTTGAATATCACTTTGTTAAAATTGCACTTGCTAAAGCTCCATTTTAATTAACATTCATAGAAATGTAATAAAACCTAAAATCTTAGAACTGTGACAGCAAAATGATAGAGAGAGATGGAGAAAAAAAATCAAATTTTCTTAAAGCAGTTGGAAATAGTTGTGTTTTACTACCACTTAAGGAGTAACTACACATCTTTTAAAATGTTACTTAAAATACTTGGAAAAAGAAACTTTTTTCTCTGTTGTTTTGCCCAACACTGTGCACTAATAACATAATTTGTGATGGGTAATTCTGTTGTGGCTGAAGTTCATAGTTTACAGTTATAAATCCAGTTTAGCTTCATCCCACGCTTCATCCCACAGAGTCATGCCATCAACTGTTTTCTTAAAAAGCCATTTTTCCTTCTCTGGTGAGTATATATTCATCCACTTCAGAACTACATCCAAACACCCACCTACAAAAAACCTCAATTTAAATACTAGTGATAAGACTTCAGAAAGGATTTAGACACTTACCTACACCTGAATTCTCTTAAAGGCACACCTTTAAGCACTTTCACAGGTAAAAGTGGCATGAGAGTCTCAGTTTTGACGAGCACCAAGATAATATTCACCTTTGAAACCAGATCATCTTTACCTACTTGATAGGCATATCTCAGGCAGGAAAGAGGAGCAGAGGATCAGGGAATGGGTGACAGGTTTGATTTGGCTTTATGCTAATCTTGACACTGCAGATAAAGCAGTAATAAGAGTTGTGCAGTTTGACTCTGAAAAAGTTGTCCAACCGAGCCTTTCAGAAACACAGAGGTGCAGCAAAATCCTCTTCCTGTTTTTCCTTGGGTAATTGAATCTCTGTTTTGTAGGTGAAGGCTGTAGAGGAAAAGCTAGGGGAGTCTTGTATGCACTGAAAGGCTTGATAACCCTACAGAATAATCACTTTGCTGTGCAGAGCTTCGGGTACAATCACCTTTTTCTCCAGTTGCCTCAAAGTATTTGATATGACAACAAAACAGTTTAAGGTGAAACATTTAATCCTTCTTAAAGGTCAGAAGATCTAAACATAAAGAACTGTTTGTAACAGATTAAACTATACACTGTAGAACTGAACATGTATGGTCAGACTTTGCTCTAGAGCCAACCTGGAGACATTAAACATTGATTTGCCTTTTTTAGGATATTACAGTTAGCCTATGTAATTCATATGAAGAATTATAGTTTCTCTCATGCATTAAAGCAGTCTGTATGCAAAAAACTGCACACTGATGAAGCAGACATGAAATCTCCTTCAACATAAGTGTCAGAATGTGTACTGCAAAGGATGGGCACTTATAGTCAGTAGGCATTGCCTCTTTCCAGTTTCTGGACTGCTTCCTTTCAAACACAACTGAAAAGGAAAGTGGAAACAATATTTCTATTTGATAAAGTAATTGTACATGCAAACTAAAGTACATTTAGAGACACGAAAATAAAGGTTAGCGATTATTTTCGGAACATTTTATTTTGTTGTGAAATCTTTGATATCTTCTAATACAGGGTGCAAGAGAATTTTTTTCTGTCAAAGATACCTGTTTAAATTTCTTCTTCTGTTTATGCTGGATATTAAGTTCTGCACCTTTAAGACTGGTTCTGAGAGGGAAGAGGGGAGAAGAAGTGTGCAGTTTGCAGAAACTTCACTCACTCCTCCACATTCCTGCTCCTGGACTGTGCTGTCTGCAGCACAGACAGAGGGAGAGAGCTCTCCTTTGCTTTTAGTTCGGTTTTTTAGCTAGCTGAGGCAGAGAAGTTCCCTGGACTGTGCCTTTTATTTTTCTTGGAACTGACCAACCCTGCTCTGGACTGAAAACCCAGAAAACACTGGGAGTGCATACCTGTGGCCCAGTGGGGCCTGGAATGTGGCATTTTCCAATGCAGGAGGGAAAGATCTTATCTCTCTCTGATAAGAGACTGAGTGAGCCAAGCTACACTCCACAAAAAGGACTTTCTGAATTTGCCATCTCTTCAGAACAGCGAGAGATTTTATTGTTTAGTATTATTAATTTTTTTCATGTTTGTGAATACTTTTCTTGTTAAAGAATCCATTTTTTCCCCTTTTTCTCAAAGGGGCTTTATCTCCCAAACAGCTGAGGGGAAGGGCCACTGAAGTGTTTCCTCTAGGGAATCATCCACCTTTGGAAATTCCCTTCCAAATTTGTCCCAAACTAGGACACCTGCTGTCTTTCTTGGTCTTCTTTCTATTCCTTTATATTTTATGCTTATTGGGAATTTGAGCTCTTTTTGACACCATGGTTGTTAAAACAGTGACATAAATATTAACATTATTCATTCCAATGCTTGATGTTTTGAGGGATGCCAGAAGCCACTACATAATCCATTAAGGAAGGAGTCAACTTACAGTTCTTTACTAGAAGGGCTAGCGAGGTTGTAGTGTCCTGTCTATTTCCCTGTTACTATCAAATAATGCTTCATATTTTTCATGCTATCATATTTTTTAGCCTAAATACTAAAAAGAAAAGTATAATTTCATTAGTGCTAGTTTCCCAGTACCTTTTCATATTTTGGCATGAGAGAAAATGGCAGTAATAGATCATATTTATTCTGTGCATTTTTTATATTATAAGCATAGGTAAATTAATGGTTTCAATATTCTTAAAAAATAAAATTAAATATATTTCTCTAATTGAAAGAACAATGTGTATCAATCAGTTTATGTGGAAACTGGTTATAATTAAGAGATAGAGCAAAGTCTTGAAGTAAGTGTAGCAGCCAGGCCTGGGAAGCAGCTGCAACAGACAAATCTACGTCTTTTAAAGGATTTAAGTCTGCTGCACAGTTTGGTTGGCATGTGGCAAATTAAATTTAATGTTAATTCATGTAAATTTATTAGCCTCTTTCTTTAGAGTCCCCCATGTTTTCATTGTACATTGTGTTTCAGTACAGATGATAATAAACTCATACAGATGCCACCAGTCATCAGTGCAACATTAATTACTGACTTGCTCAGAAAGTATTTACAGCCAGAGCTGGGACTGGCTGTGCAGAGCTGGCAGTGCTGTTACCATCAGCTGGAAAAACAGAGATTTGTTCAACAAATGCAGCTTCAAATAACTGAGATGGAGATGGAAGGGAAGGAAAAGGACCGAGTAGGGAAGGTGAGGTCACATTGGAGGTGTTCTCTGGAATTTGAATTACCAATTCTAAACTGCAAAGTTGACAAATGTTATCTCTGGATTCAAAACTTGCATTCCAAATGCAAATAGGGCCCAGAAAAGGTCTGAGATTTTAAAAAACTATTTTGTGATGTCAGCCCAGAGTCACTTTTATTAACCCACCACATCAGATCCCACTGGGAAGAGCAAATATAAATATTTATGGTTAGAATGCAGGTGAGAAAAGCAGAAGGTAGAAAGGATAAAAGCATCTAACATATGACAAAACTGCCCCTGGCTTAGGACTGTGGAACAAATGACTAATGGCTTGTCTTTTCAGAGTAAACTAGCAGAGATACAACTTATTTTATAAAGCTGTTGATGAGATCACCATTTTATGGGCACCTCAACAATGGAACAGGAAAATCTGCTAAAATGGAAATTTGAGTTCCAGATTGTGCTCAGCCTGAGGGTGTTCAAATATAAAAGAGCTTTTAAAGCAGCCAGCAGTCTGTACAATGTATTAGATTAAGCCCTTTTACGTCCTTTTCATTAAGTTGGAGTGAGGTAATCAAGAATTATTATAAACAAATTTACTATTTTTTTCCATACATTATCCAAACCATACTGAAACATCATTATTATATACAGCAACTCTCTCCATATATATGTATATACATCTGAACTACAGAAATGAGATGGCCATGTCTATCCCCATTTTATCAGTGAAGATGGTTACCTTGCAGAGCAAGGAAAGGGTTGAATACAATACTTAGATCAATAAACCATCCTATTTCCCTTTAGTGCATTTAATAGCAAGTAAAATGTTGCAGTTCCACACCTTGATTCATAACTTAATGGACTTCAGTCCACATTATGAAAATACGTTTTACCTCAAATTTTATTGTTGGCTTACTCTTTTTCCTCAATAGAAGAAAATACAAGCTAGAAATATATAATCAAATAATTCTAGTGCAGGAGCCTGAGCATGTGCATATTAGGAAAGGCAAAAATCTGTCTTAAATTTGTCTTCCTGGAGATCTCTCTTGCTTGGACAGAACTTCTGTCCTCATATTGAACCAATCAGAGTGACAATGGATATATTTTTAAACTTGTTCATTGTTTCTATGCAAAATAATCACCTGGAATTTTTCTAAACTTCAATTACAGTATTAAGTAAAGTTATTCTCGCATCCATGTGTACTAAGTGATCATGGCATCAATAAGATTGATTTGTAAATACGACATTCCACACTGTTTCCCTCATGGAAGAATAAGGTTAAGAAAAAGAATGGCAGAAACTGGGAGAGGAAGGTATGCAATTGTTTGTTGAAAAAATCTCAAGATAGTACCAATCCCCATGTCTACCTAATTAGTCATAACATCTGTCAAATTTCTATTTTCAGATGAAGTAGAATGCATAATGTTGAAATGACAATGGTAATACTGATGGTGTTTAAATTGTATATTAAAACAAACAAACAGAAAACCCCAATGAACAAACCACACAAAAATCTGTTATTTTATCACTTTCTGCTTCATAATAAACTGAAGAATTTTATGTCACTTTCTCTTGCCATTGCAAATATTCCACAGCTGTCAGAGTGTAGAGTGGTGCCATTGTGATCTTTGTGATACACAAAGGTGGAAATACCTTTGGACCCGGTGAATTAAACTCAACTTGAATACAGTCATAAAGGATTTGCCATTTACTTTTGGAAAGAGAAGTTGTACAGACAAGGTAACTCTATTTCAAAATGATAACTGAAAACATCTTTAGCTTTCCTCCTCTTCCAGTAGGAATAAAGCCCAGAAATCTGCATCCATACCTGTCTTGAAAAATATAGCAGAGCACAAAGGTTTGACACAAATATGCCACAAAAGTTCCTAGAATTGTAATTCCACTTATACATTTTCTTCTCCCATTGGAGCTCTGTGGCAACAAGAAGGTAATGTTCTATAAAAGATTTAGAATCCCTAAAAGTTACTTAATTTACTATTTTGTGAAATGGCCAAATGAAAATGAAAAATGTCAGATATCTTTGACAATGTACTCATACCAGGAAGGTTTATGTTGTGGAATCACAAAGGATATATTTCATATATTTCACTACCAAACTATAATTTTATATCATTTTATATCATTTTCATTGTGTAATTTCAGTCACATGCCATGTGACTATAGACTATAGAACTGTATATAGTGTTATTTTACTTACATGGAATAAGGAATAGGATATTATATAATTTATAGTATCATTTATATTTTAAGAAAGTTAAATGAGAATTTAAGACTCAATTTCTTAAAAAGAACAATTTGTTTGTAGTTAATGAAATAAGTACAAGAGGACTTCATACAAATTTTATAAAACTTCAGGGCACTACCTAGGGCTGTAAAAGGAACAAGTCTTCCAGGTCATTATAATTTTCAGAACTTGTTTTCGTTTATCACAAGCAAAATGAATTTGTCTCTTTGGGCCTTTTTTAAACCAAGCAGACCACAGGCAGAAGGGTAACAGAATTCCCAGCTGGTCCTCTAACCTCGTGCCCTAATCAGAGCGCTACTGGCTTTTTTCAGCTATATTATAATTTTTCTCTTTGGAACCTTCACCTTTGACATGATCCACTTTTAAAGTTATTAGAAATGCTTCTGCCTGAATTAAGATGCAAAGAAGACCATATGCCAATGTCAGTAGTATGGGTTTTATTTAAGAGTAAATATGAGAGAAAGGAAGAGAGAGAGAGAGAAGAAGAAAGATATTCCCTCTCTGTCTCTCTCTTTATGCAGTTTTTGTTATAATGGGCAAAACTTTGTAAAAATGTTTGAGGCATGAGCTCTTTCAGTCCCTGACAACCTTTCACTACCCTTCTTTATCCACATGATGTCCTGCAATCCAAGAGGTTGCTTTACCCAATTTAACTCAATTTTTTAGCTTTTTACCTTTTCTATCACTAAAAAAAATTTGAATTTTAGCTGTCAAGGTTATATGATGAAATTGAGAACAGAAAGATAAACATAGTTTGTATTATGACATCAGTTTTAAATTCTTGTACACTGGAGACCTTTGCAATTAACATATTAGACAGGAAGACTCATAGAGCACCAACTGAAATCTATCCAGCTTCCTTGTACCCATGGTAATAAATTATTATTTCTGTAATTTACCAAATTGCTTAAAAGTAAGGAAGACCAGAGGGACTTTCATTGCAGTTGCTCTTTATATTCTTACATTGTTGTGATAAACAAACACAAGGGCTCAAATATCAAATAGTAATTGTAAATAAGATAGTAATTACAACCTAAAGGAGAATGCCTGAGACAGCATGCAGCCAAAGCCCTTACAGTTGGATCAATAACTGTTCAGCAAAGCCTTTTCTGTCCACATTCCATCTCTCATTTAACTAAGCGTGACTTAGTTAAATAATTTGATTTTTTCTCTGTTGTCACAGAGCATGATGAGTTATTTCTAATAAAGAGCCATTCAAATAAAATCTGATAAGTATGGCTACAGGTAATTTAAACATGAGAGCACAAGATACAAACAAGAAATAATGAAAAAAAAATTACATTAAAACTACGAGACTCCCTTCTGTCAGATATTTCAAGCAGATATCCAGCAAAACTTTTATATTTTCAGGAAAAGGGGAAAGGGGTGGCAGAGGAATGGTTACATAGATTCTTCAGCATTCCTATTATCATTAGCATTAATACGAATAGTCTTAGGAATGGGTGAAGAACCAGTTTCAAGTGCAAATTTATTGACATAAATAACTTAAATGAAACTAATGAACCTAAAATTTGATTCAGCTCTAAGCTGTTTATAAGTAACTTTAAAAAATAGACAAACAATACAATTCTGCAATTTACCCTTGAGTACATTAATTTAACTGAATGTTGACAATTAAATTAAAACTTTTAATTGTTATCCTGAGGAAACTTATATTCCTCAAAAAAATAGAAAAAGCCCAATAAAATTTATTTAAAGTTGCTCACATTCTGCAAAGGAAAGCATGTGCTTTCTCCCTTTGTGTTCAAGTCAGTTAGTAGATGAATCATTGCCCCATTAGTAACTGTTTGAAGGGATCAAAGGTTTTTGGGGATGGACTCAGATTAGGTTGTCCAGTTCTGACACAGTTTAGTAGAACCAGACATGAATGACAGAGATGTGTCTTAATTCTGAGGGAGAAAGGCAGATAAAATCATCATTCCCCTAGCTGACAATACACACCTGACAACCTTTAAAAAAGTCAATGATATATCACGTTTATATACATTAGGCAGCTGTGTTCTTCATACTTGATCCTTAAAATGAGCTAGGAGATACCTTTATAACCTTATCTATAGGCCTCCAAAAATCACTCTCCAGCTAATCTTTTTGTTCTTGTGAGCCCCTACCCAAGTCATGGGTAAGTCACTGAGAAGCACAAAACAATATAGCTGACATTCTTGGGAGGCACACAAGTAAGAGAGAAAAATATTTTCCAGGACCCTATTGCTCACCATGGTAGGGGAGCTGTCTGGATATGTTTCTGAGCTCTAGAAAAACTTCATATTGCACCACTTTTATCATTGATTAATAATCATTTCCTTCTACAGACTAAGAGTGTGTTTTCCCAGTATCCTCAAAATAGCACATGGCAGGGCCACTCTTGGACAACTTGGTTCATCTTTAGGCACCATTATGCATTTTACTTGGAAAATTCTCTGTGATATCAGTTTAAATTTTGCCTAAGAATTGCACAAAGAGGCCATGAAATATTGATATTATAAAAGCCACCATTATTTATGCTAAATTGAAAGAAGTACAGCTCATTCGTTGCATTCAAACCAAAATTGGAAGAGAACAGCAAAGTGTAATGATATAGCTGTGACAGGAAGGGAAGGCATGTGTCCAGGTAGATCCAGTGTGACCAAATTCAGAAGCATTTGTGTTTTCTGTGTCCAACTTTTGATTTGAGGTCTGCCTATTTGTTGCCAAACTTATCTTTCTAAAATCAATTTCTGTGAGTGTCCAAACAAAATGGTTCCATGATTCTATGAAATCTATTTGCTTAATAAGGAGAGAGAAGTTGATCACATTTTCTCTGGACATTTCTATTTCATTTAATTGATACATGTGGAAAAAGAAATGTATTTTATACAAAGTATTTTTCCTTTGTCCAGATATGCTCTGCTGAAGTGCAAAAATAGCTCATTGTCTTGTTTTGAAAGACAGATGGAAGGTGAGGAACCTCCCTTGGGATGGAAAACATGGCCCCCTTCCCTCGTAATTTTCATAACTATGAAATTAAGGGGCTTTCGAGCAAAGATGTGGGAAAAGGAATAACAGTTCTTTACTAGAATAGATATGTGTATAACGAGGCAAACAAACAGCAGCAGCAGAACCCCAGTTGCAGCCTTCTCTCGCTGGCAGTTCCTTTCCCCGCGGGTGCAGTTCCAGGCACAGCTGACGGGGCACTGTTGGCTCCCGGCCGGGCGGGGCAGGTGCGATGATTCCTCCAAGCCTGCAGGGGGCGCTGTGGTCGAGCTCAGCCCCCCTCTCCCTCACAGAGACAATGGCGGCTCAGCCGTGGGAGAGGGAGAGGAGAGAAGGGGCTTTGCTTTGCAAACCCACAGGAAGGAGCCTGTCTCGTGCCCCTAAGGATGGCAAAAAGATTGGGCCGCCCCACAGAAGGAGCAGACTAGTGTGCTGCTGGCTCCCAGTGCAGCACTCACTGGCCCTGGGCTCCCAAGCAAGCAGAGGAGCAGAGAGGCAAGCCGGCAAGCCCCAGTCACCGTGCCAAAGGAAAAAAACAAAAATCCAGGAAAAACCCATAAGACAGCGGTATCTCTGGTCACACACCAGCACCACATGGATGCCACATTGATCCCCCCACATCCCCCTCATGTCACCTCTGGCCCTGAGAGTGAGAGAGAGGGAGGGCAGAGCCCTGACCTTCACCCCCCAGCCAAAATCTCATGGTGTCTCTGCATCTCCCGAGAGAAAGCCCTCCAGCTAAAAGATTGCATCCAGCTGCACCCCTTCCTCACATCACGGCCACTTTCTTTGTCTCTCTTAAGTATTCATTGTTCCGGTGAAAAATTCCCAAAGAGAAAGGAAAAAAAAGAACAAATCCTAACCTCCAACAAGCATTCATTCACCTGTTTAGGTTTGGCTCTGTGCAGAACTCTGGAGCTGTGAAAATGATGTGCCCAATATTTTCAAACCACGCAGAAATGTGTTAAGCACAACATGTGCCAAGCTGCAGACATTTGCAGACATTCTCTTGTCTCTTTGTGCAGAGTATCTGATTATTGATGACAACTGGCATTTTTTATCATAAGGTCAACAGTTTAGCCTGAAAACATTCACCATGACTTAGGGAATTTATCTTGATAAGAGGACACTGGTAGGCTGAGTCTGGCTTTGTCATTTAAAAACAAATGTATTGAAAAAGAGGAGAGACACAAGAGTGGAGGGAGAAAGGGGAAAATAAAAACCTGTTTACCTTGTAGGCAATTTTGTTGTTTTGCTGACTACATTGCTACTAGTAGATGATTATCAAGGTAGGCAGGTTTCTTTCAGGGCAAGAAAGCTGCTTTTGCAAAATTTTTGGATGCTCTTTTCAAAAAATTTTTCATGGAGAAAGGACATGAAAACCTGTCACTGTGCAACCTTGGAAAGTTATTTTCCATAACTTTAGGTATGCAATTTTAGAGGTACTAGTGTTACGTGCCAGGAAACCCACTCATGTTTCAGATATCCTGCTTGATTCAGTATTCAATATTTGGTTTACATAGCCCCTGTTTTCAATTAATCTTTTTTTGATAACTACATACTATTTTTGAAATATGCTATACCCCCATAATCCAATTCACACACAGATTGAATTAGCATTCATTTTAAAATGTGTTTTATGGGGTTTCATTAATTCATGAGGAGGCAAAGGTTATGCTAAGAATGAATAATATTTGCATAATAACAACCACTTAGTTCCTGTTCTTGTAGTCATTCAAATAAGGGTCCAGGACAGAGTATGACCATCTCCAGCCTGCCTGCTTGACTTTTCAATCCATTTTTCTCAGGCCATTGTGAGACTGGTATGCATGCGCAGAGTGCATAAAAGTCCAGGTACATTCTTTTATCCAGAATGTGGAGGAAGAATAGATGCCATAGAATATTTCATACCTGTGAAGAATGTGCAGTGAAAGAAGAAATTCTGAAAGAAATTGTAATCTGAAAATAATTTATGCAGAACAGGATGGAATTAAAATGGCCTCATTGAGCAGGAAGATGGAAGGAAGAGCCGCTTGCTTTGGTTCTACTCTTAAAATGTCTTGGAAAAGACCAGCACTCTGCTAGTCCTCTAGGACCTTTGGAGGGCTCACAATATAGTAGACTGTTTTCCATGCCACTGTACTGCTGAGCTTTGTCACACTGTCCCACTATAAAACATAACGTTCCTCTTTCATTTCAAACAAACTTGTTTGTGTATTAAACAGGTTGCTGAGAAAGTCACAGTATTAACCATTTAAGATGAGCACAGAGGAATATAGGATTTTGGTGCAAAGAAAATCTGAAGGGAGTGTCATAAAAGCATCTCCAGATGATGACCAGTGCCAGATACTCCTGAGTACTTTAGTTCAAAAGCACAAGGTGAGCTATGTACCAAAATAACTGTAGCTGTGTACAAAACCTGAAATTACTCACGAAATTACACATATGCATGACTATCTTTGAAACAGCACAGTTTTAATTGATTACTATATTGAGATACAGAAATAAGTTTTGAAGTTTCTTCTAGTTAAATATCCGACTGTGGAAACTCCTAGTCAGGCGAACTTCCAAACTTAGACAGAGACAACTTGACAGCAAGCTTTAGAAATCACAGTCCTTTGACACACTTAAGGGACTTTTCTGCAACCTGGAGGCAAAACCTACAATGTGTTGAGATGGGCAAAAGCTTTCCTGTTGGTAAAAAAACAGATAAGAAGGGCAGAGGTTTCCAGAGGCAAAGACAGATGTCTACCTTGATTTCTCTCTCCCTTACTGCTAGAGGACTTGCACCAATTTTCCACTGAGCAACAAGAATTAGTAATAGCTGGACTTCAGAGGCCGACATTGACAGAGGCTGGGATGAGTAAATTAAGAGTCACTTATTGCCCCTGGAGAATGGAGACACCAGCTATGGGCACTAAAAGTTTGTACCACCACATTCACTTCCCAGATGCAGCAGATATTTTGTGTTTGATGAAATATTCAGACTCAAGTGAGATACAGTTTTACGTTGTCTCAGACAGAACAGAGCATGAGTAGGTACCATAAATTCAATGTACCTACACTCCTATTATCTATATAAGTGCTGAGACAACTTAGTTATTTTTTTTTTCTAAGAAATAATCAGAAGATATCACTTTTACTTTCACTAACTTTAAAAAAGGTATGACTTTTTTTTTTTTTTTTTGGTGTAGAAACCAATTCCTTAATTGTTCTCAGGGGATAACTATTTCAGAGAATGTCCTCATATGAGGTAACTTAAGAAACATTTGATTATAGAACTTGAGCAGACTTGAAACAAACTTATGGCAGACAGGATATAATCACTGACCTGCAAAACCTTCCTAAGATTCTTAAGGAGCACATAACAGAGCAGCATTACAGAGGTCCAGTGATTTTTGCTGCTGAAGTGTAAGTTAGATGTGGATACTGCTTCATCAGTAGCTACAAGTACTTTTTAAGAATCTAAATGCCATTTACTCTATTTTCTTTTTCTATGCCTAGATCTAGATAGCCTTTAATTCTCAGGAAGGAAAAGTTTATAGCTTCCCTAATGAGTTGTGACAAGCTCTGTTCATTTTTCAGCTTCTTTCTTTTTCTAGTTTGCTGAAGCCTAATGGTTTACATTTATTATATTAAAAAAAATACAGTGTGACCTTAAAATACTACACAAGAATGACCTCTCATTATTGTTAGCCCATTTATGCCTTGCACACAAGCTTTTCCAAAGGTAGATGGGCTAATGGACACTTTGAATTCTCTTTGCAGCTCTGGTGCTGACCTGCTGCCTGTTCCGTTCACTTATTATTCTTTTGTTCATCTCATCTCTTTAGATCAGAAGCTCTTCAGGGCAAATGAATGATGTTGTCATTATGGCTGTCAAAGAGATAAGAAGCTCTGACTTCTCACTTTTCACTATGCCTTTTCAAAGAAGATGCCTTTTCCTTAGTAAAAATTCGTACACAGTACCAAATATCTCCAGCAGTATCTACAAACCGTTATCTCACAAAGAATTTTCTACAAGCTTAACTTCCTTCCCTATGAAAATTCAGTTAATTCTGGCAACATTTCAAGTGAAAACACTTCCATTTCTACCTGAAATGAATTGAAAGTTTATCTAGGATATCTCCTATTGCATAATTTACAGAGAAAAAATAAATCTTTGTGAATTTGCAGAGTTTTATGAAGTTTTCATAACAAAAGCTTATGCGACAGTTTGATCTTTTGAAAAGCGGACTGTTCTACATAGAAAATATTTGTTAAAAACTCAAAATGAAGTGACAATTTTATCTATTGTTCATTAATGCTATTTACACAGAATTATGCAGACAAGATTGTAATTGTGCTTCGGGGAAGATGCTTCCTCTGCGTAGTGACAAAACTGAGCAAACTATAGAGAGAATACACCCAGGAGCATCACTGGTTGCTGAGATGTAGAGAACTGTTTATCTAGAGAATATTTACTTTAATTATAATGAGAAAACTTACTTCTATATTACTGATGATGACGTGCCAAGCCACCAAAATGTAATTCTTATGGGCACTGCTATGAATTCTGCTTTAATTTGCCTCCCGTCTTTTAATTTTTACAGTATACATAAAGCATATGACACCAATCACACAGAAAATGTTGATAGACTTGCATCTATTACTTTTCATGTTGTTACTGCCAGTCTCCTCACCTGACAAAGGAAACATGAGAGATTCTGAATGCAATATAGACAGTAATGAGAGAAACAAACCAAATTAAAAGAATGAAGTCCAACAAAGTTACAATGACTTTATTGAAACAGGCATTATGTCCTATTACCTTATGTCTTGGTGGATTTAAATAATGCATATTTCTATTCCTCATTTCTAATTGGAAAATTTAGCTGATTTCAGGTGCTTTAAATGATCATTCTAGGAACATGTTAAATATCTGGGTTTTCTTTGAATTTAATATTTGAAGAGTTGTTATGAATTTGCCTCCTTAAGCCACCAGGATTAGAACACTGAGTAAAGGTTCTTGGTTTTTTGCTTTTGTTTTGTTGTGGTTTTTTAAAATATATTTCTTTAGTGGAATCTCTTGCAGCATGGAAGGTAATGATTCCTTTATGTTTCATAGATTGAAAAAAAACCAAAGGAATTTAAAAAGTAAGGATGTAGAGTAGGCCAAAACATTAAACATAATTTCGAATTTCATACTGTTATAATTACTCAAGTTTCCTACATATAGCTCTGAGGCAAATCTGGAATTTTCAGTTGTGCCCTTCTCATTAAGAAATTAATCTAGTCAGCCTCATTTTCAGAAGGGATGTTATCAGCTCCATTCTTTATGCACTTTGATATCTCCTTCTCCCAAGCAGATCAGGTTTCAGTAAAATTTGGAGCAATTGTGCAGCCTGACCTTATCTTGCTCTTCAGACACCTTGTGCATTTGAATAGGGATTTCTGGTGTGCACAAATAAGTAGAGCAGCAGGAGATTTGCAGAGAACTTCAGACTTATTTAACACCAACTGCAGCAGATATCTAAGATCACTTCACACTCCTGAGCAATAGTCTTGACTCTATATTGCCTTATATGCCTTCTCCACTCACACACCTCTACTTGACACTGTTACAGTGGTCCAGTTCTTAAAGTTACTGGAAATGCCTCTGGCCTAAATTAAGATGCAAACAAGGCCATATGCCAAAGTCAAGAGCATGTTTTTTTTTATTTGATAGTATATGAGAGATATATGAGAGAGAGAAGAGAATAGCGAAAGAGAGAAAAAGGGAGAGAATGAAACAGAAGACAGGTGGGGGACAGAAAGAGAGTGACAGAGAGAATAAAGAAAATATCACCACTCCATGGATCCAACTGATGTCCTGATGATCCTCTCCAGCTGGTCTTCTTGGTGATGAAGGTCCTCTGAGAAGCACAGAATGGATTAATACACGCTCAGGCCAGGTGGGAATGCCCAGGTACTTCCCTGGGGTGGGGGAAAGCAGTTTGACAGAGTCTCTTCCAGCAGACTCTGATCTGTTACATCACTTTGCATCATGTGCAGTCCTGTGGTGCAAGGCCTCAGCAGTGAGTCTGAGGAGCACTTTGGGGCTCTTTGGTGGATTATGGCATCTGCTCAGCTGCCCCTCAGTGAGTGTTCCTTGGATGTGGCCTGTGGGGTTGGGGATTTATGTAAGGGAGGATGGGTGTTCACTGCCTCTGACCAGGCAATGTAGCAGCATTCTAACTATACTGTAGTACCTGCCCATTTGCATAGGCAGGATCACTTTCACTGTGTTAAATTTCCAAGGATAACAATGTGACATCTGCTGCAGGATAAACTCATTCCTGAGAAGTTAAGAAAATAATGAAGAAATTTTAATTACCATTAAATGATGAGTCCTTTTTTATATTTCTGTTTCAATTCATATTTCTGGATGGAAATGCAAATTCACATAAGTCAAGCATTTTATTATTATATGTTATTTTTCTGTCTTGTGTTTTGATAACATGTTAATTATGGGTGTAAATATAATCTTCAAGTGAGCTTTAGGCTTCTTTTTACCATTTAAATATTATCTGCTTCAAAATGTGTTGAAATTGCATTGTACAACATTTGTCCCCTTGTACTTGGTGTTGGAACCAATACTGAAGGGGAGGGAGTTCCAAGAGTGTAAGAAAATGGACGTTTTCTTTTGAGATTTGGGACATCTAAATTTTAGAAGACAGTACAGACAAATTTCCAGAGCTCTCATGTCTATTCCATTCTTCTGAGATGTGATTTGGTTACAACATGTGATAGGGAGATGACACTGGCTGCAAACAACAAGCCAGGCAAACACACATCAGAGAAATTTTCTAAATAATTCTCTCTAGGACTCCAACAAGGCTTCAAAATAAAAATCAGTCTCCGACTGTAGACCTGGACAAAAACATATCTTTTGAGATTGCAGAGAAAGTGAAAATTATCATGAAACCCATCCTCTCTTCTTCCTCAAGGTTCCATTACTGACATCACGTTAATGTTACTGAGGTAGCAGATTTCTTTCCATAGCAGCACCTTTTGCTGCCCTGGTAAGCAATAAGATACCTTTGCTGTTGCTTGAAGTAAAAAAGGAAGAAATTTTAAAAGAACAGATATGTTGCCAAAACAGAGGTATCAGAATTTGAAAACGTGAATACAGTAATAAATAAATACTCCAATATAAATCCAATATCTAAATATTCTCACATCTCAAATGCGATTTATTAGATAAGTTCTCTGCTAAAAAAGAGTCTACCTAAATGAAATTGCATTCTGATAACTTCCTTAAACAGATCTTCACCAATATATCAATAGCTAATCTTGTGATAATTTGCTTTCAAAATAATATTATAACATTTCTTCTTGTCTTGATTCGATTTCAATTTATCCCCATGTGGACTCTTGTGCTGTTTCCCTATATCAAAAAATGACCAATACTTATTCAAATTCTCTTTTATAGACATAACATCAAGGAATAGATGTACTTATGCTATTAGACCAATACCCAGTTATAGATTTTCTTTACTGCTCTTACTTATTTTTACTTCACAGTCCTCAGTTACAAGATGCAGGATATACAACACTTCTGTGCTAGTACTCTATTCAGAATGCAAAAATGACCTGGTAGCTGTTCTTTCTAGGAAAGCTGCCAAATTTAGTATAAGGGTATGAGGTAGGTACTGATATAAAAGTGAAACTTTTAAGCCTTTACATTCTCAAAGGAAACTTTATCTTAAGTTTTGTCTGAAGCGAGATAACTTAAGAAACCAAATCTGATAACCACAGCTGTGCCTTGCCATTTGTATGCAGGAATGTAACCTGAAGAACAATGGGAAGAAAAACAAAATGCCAAGATCTGGAGTTAGGAAACTGTGCAAAAGACTAGTCTTAAATCTATGTCATATAAATATTCCAGTCATACTGTCTTCAAATTTATGCATCTAGAGTGCTGTGAGCTGAGTTCACATTTTTTAATTACTGCTTGAAATAGAGCTCCAACTATTTAACCCATTCCTCCCAAAAAGAAAAAAAAATAAAAAGAAAATCTTTTTTCCAGCTCTTGTTTCAAATCAGAAGAGCTAGAGAGAAAAGCAATAGCTGTGGGTTTTTTAATTGTTACTTGAATTCTTTGTCCCTCTAAATTCCAGGACATAGCAGCAAAAATGGAAAGAGGCAGGGAAGGGAAAGAATATTGCACCTGTATACTGTTGGTGCAGGTGCACCCTGCTTCACCCACCATCTGCACTGCAATATTCTAATAGTCCCAGGCTCTTAGCTCTTCTAGAGTAAGCATCTTATTCCGTTACACTACTCTTCTGGGAATACACTTCTCTAATCTGTAAAAAAAAAAAATAATCTAATCTCATTAGCAGCAAGCACCTCCTTAGTTCAGGTCGGTAAATGTTTTCAATCTTCTGAAAATCCTGCTAGATTAAGTCAATGCTGAGTTGATTTAAAAACTTTTTCTTCTTTTTAAAAGATGATTGTGAATATTTCAGGTATCTGAATAGGTAGATTATGCTATAGATCAACAGGATGATCTTCCTAATGCCATAAAATCATTAGGCCATAAGAAAAGGTCTCACTAACACCCCAAGTGTCAACCATCCTAGGCACGATCAAATCAGAACTCAGAAGGCATCTGTCAGTCTAATAGCTTAACAGAACAAGATGGGGAAAAGGTCCCAGAGGTTTTCATCCCTCCCAGAGAATATTCTTCCTACTTTCATCTTCCATAATAAGCCAAATGAGGACCCTTGGAGCTGTGATCAGGAGCTGGGAAGACTCCTTTGTACAAAAGCATCTGTGGCTGTAAATCTTTCAGCTGTAGCACTCAGCAAAACTGTCACATTGTAGGAATTCAAGGTAACAGAAACCAATCACAAAAGATTCTTTCTTTAAAAGTCCTTATGTATTTACCATCCTGCTGTGGTTTCCTGGTGTTGCTGGCTCCAGCCAGCCCTGGCACCACCACAACTTGGGGGTCTTTGAGTCAGTGAAACAGAGCCACTGCTAAGGCGCAGATGAAATGAGAGACGGGACTCTCCGATGAAACAGCAACTGAGGTTTTATTCCAACCCCAGGGCCGAGGCTCCGAGATGGAGAGACGGAGAGACCTCGAGCGCCTGAAGGGTTCAGTTTTTAAAGGGGGAAAAAGAACACGTGGGACAGCAGAGCATGGGGACTAATGATAGGAATTCAGGGTACATAATTTAACTTGTAGGAGGGGGAAACCCTGGCTCCAACCAATCACCCAGGACTCTTCTTAGAAGCTTCCAGACACTGGGAGAGGTCTCTGGTTGACTGGCAGGAGCAGGTGCCATGTAAACAATAAGATTGACAGGTAACTGCCATTTGGTCTTAAGAATAGGAAGAATAAGGGGTAACAAGGCATGAACTATTCAACTTAAACATAGCATATCAGCAAAGGATAACCATCAGCGCTCATCAACCCACCGCCACACCATCCAAGCGTTTTTAGTGGGGATTCTGCAAGGAAATTTACAAAGCCTAACAGTATCAAATAATTTTTGTGCTGCATTTAGAAAATTAATGAAAAAAGCTTCAGTTACTGGAATGCTACAAATTTTAAGAATAGGCCAATAATAAATTTAATAGGCTGCTCTTCTCTAAACATGGCAATGGAAATTGAAGGTCACACATACAAGATGAGAGCATCCTGGAAAGTAATGACTTGAGAAAAAGGCTGAAATTTTACAAGAAAAAAAAATAACTGAACATTAGCTCCACATAGAATGCAGTGCTCACAAGCAGTAAGGCAGTCCATGTATTTCCAACTCAAATTACAATGGTGTTGTTTCAAACTTCATCTTAAAACATTCACATCCTGGATAGATGAACCCCTAGCCTTGGATAAATGCATGTTGCTTTATTTTTGAGCTCTCTTGCTTTATGCACACTGCCTGAAGTAGTTTATACCTGGATTTAAATTTAGCTTCAACATTAATATATCTTGTGCTATTTTGTCCTGTCTTGTCTAATGTAATCAACAGCATGGGTCTTTTATCATTGTCACTTTGTCTTCAGCATGCAGGAACTGCTCAGCAAACAGGCTTCTGGAAATTTGCTATTGTGTATCACCTCTGACTCTAGCTTCTCATAAAGCAGAGAGACAGTATAAATTTGCAAAGTTTCTTTATTTATATATTTATCACAAAAAAAAAGTCAAAATCCCCATTATATTCATACTGCAATTTCCATATCTTCTGTGATTTACAGATAGAAATAACCTCAAGGAATGAGTCTTAAAAGAGGTAACTAACACAAACATTTCTGTTCGTGCTGGATAACAATTCTATTGCTGTATCAATCGTCTACAGAAAGTTTATACCCAAATATTATGACACACTCTCATCCCTGAAGAATATTAGAATAGAATCAGTTCCTTATAATTATGGACAAAAAATACATTAACAATGCATATCACATTTCAAAGTCATCACTTAAACATTTTGGGTGAAACCCTGAACCCACTTAAAGTCAATGGCAAAACTCCCACTGACCTCAGAAGAAGTCAGATCCTGTCCTTTGTTGCTGCCTACATTCATTTTTGTCAGCCACATGACAAATTATTAATAAAAGCACAGGATATTACTTAGTCTCAGCAGAGATTATAAGATCCAGAAAATAAGCTTTTCAAATACATTATACATGAATCAAGCTGCTTTACTTTGAACAATTTGTTCAATGAGTTGGCATTCAACCAGATAGAGAGATGGTCAAATACTGCAAAAGACTATTCTTGAATAATTTATTTAATGAATAACAGCTACTTGGAGAGGATAATGTATTCTGTGAGTATATTTAGCAGTTTACAGCCAAAAGTGTTTTATCCAACATTAATTACTGTTGTTTTGTTTTGGGGAAGCATAGAAGCACTGTAAGGTTTTGTTTGTTTTGCTTTGATCTTCTATCACTGCACGGTTGCCAACACTCGTACTAGAGTACACAAATAACAGCCACCTGACTTTTGTTAAATTTGGTTTCACATTGCTTCAGCATGTAGGATTTGTTAACTTTCATCTAGAGAATTGAAGTGACATTTTAACAGGCTGTGTATCACCTATTCAAGCAGTACATTTTATGAGACTCAAAGAAAAAAACAAAATGAAACAAAAACCAGGAAAAAAGCCTCCAGCTTCCAAACAGCTTGAATTTAGATAATATTGCCATGCTCATGCTTTCTTCAACAGCTGTCTATTAAGTCCATATTATGATTTTCCAAAAACGTTGATTTGTTTAAAAGCTGCCTTTACTAATTTACATAAACAGCTGTTTTGTTTAATTTCCAAACCTAGGAGAATTTCATTCTTGACACAAAGGCATGGAAATAAGCTGTGTGTAGTTTTAAGGACTGTTTCCTCCCTTAGAGAAAGTTAAAAAAAATACTCACATCTCTAAGTCAGTCTATGCTGTTGGCAGTTTTTAATATTATGTCATCCATACCCTTGAGATCTCCTCTCCACTGGACACAGGCAAGATTGTTGTGATTCCCATAACTGCGACATACTCCAAGATATTCATTCCAGCCTTCTTTTGGTTCCTCACAGTTAGACTTAATGCACTTAGCTTCTTCCACAATGACTCCAGCACATAGTATGAATACTACTCTCAAAACACTTCACTTCAAAACTACTCTCAAAAGACTTTATCAAAACCATAAGGAAACTGCAGGGAGAAGTGAAAAAGAAAAACAAAAGACGAGTCTATACAGTTTGTTGTTCTGGTGTTTTTAGAGTAATTTGTATATAGCAGCAGGATAACCACATGCAATGAGGTACTGGCATAACTTCTGTCACATTTCCTATATGCAATACTTTGCAGGCTGAGGGTACACATCATCTCCACTGGGCTCAGGCTGGAAGTATAATATGTGCCTAGTGAGGATCCTTATGTGCATACATCAGCACTGGCCACAAAGAATACTACTTTTTTGATAAAAGATAACTTGTGGTTTGGAAACGTGACCTCTCACTGTTTTAGTAGAAAGTTTAGCCTACTGTAGAGTGAAGTCCACATAGAGGACCAGTGTCAATCTCACAGGTTTCCCTGCCCCTCCTGGGTCCGCAGCCACTTCCTCTGTGCTGGGGAGAGGGAAATACAGGACCTGCTGCCTTCAGTCCCTACAGAGTCACCTCATCCAGCTGTTCTCTAAATGAACCACAGAATCACAGCCCATCACTACATCCCTACACCTCCCTGCTGTGGCCAAAAAATGATCCATCTTCCCTCTGCTGCTGGTGGGCACGTTGTGTGTAGTTTCAGCTGTGACATTCAGCACCACTGGGCATCTGCAGCATCAGCCTGGGAAGGAGGAGGGGAAGAAAACGATCAGCAAGTCATGAGCTGAGACGGTGTCTCACTTCCCCTGCCACTGCTCAGGTCAAATGAAGCTTGTGGCACAACAAATAGACTTCTAGCTGCAGAGCTGGGGTGAATCTGGCAGTGCAAGTCTGCAGCTGAAGTTCTGTCTCAGGGTAAAACTATCTGGCATTTTTTCATACCATCGATTCACCTTTTATTTATTTATATTTTAAACAATGATTTGTCTTGTTGTAATGAATTTGGGAAAAAAAATCAGATTTGTATTCCTTGTAGAAATGCATCTAATGCATTATCATATTATTCAATATCTGTAAGCTTTAAAGCTTTTCAATAACCTAACTGCAAGCATTGCATATTATCTTTAGTAGTAACACAATTATTTTTGTTATTTTAGAAACTTCTTGCAATACATAACTTACAGTAAGTAATTTTTTCACTTTAAATACATTTTCAAATTTACTGGCTCAATACCTTCTCTGCAAATGGAATCTAAAAATTTCCAATGCAAAATATTATTCAGAGGCATTTTTGATATTCTAGAGTAAAACTATTTTAAATGAGCTCTTGGGAAATATTCATTATAATGCAGTCTTCAATAATATCAATTCATGGTCTTTTTTTTTTCCTCACTCTTTCAATGTACTGATTAAGTATAGAAGATACTAAGTAGCATGCAAAGTATTGTATTTTTAATGAAAATAGTCTTGAATAGTCATGTAGGATAGTTTTGAATAGTCTTGAATTTTTCATGTAGAAAAAATAAAGAATGATAAGCTAAATGTTATTTAAAATAGTCTTTATGAGTTTTAACTCTCTTTGTCTTAGTCACTAGAGTGCCCCACTCATTTCCCAGGCACACATTAAACTAGGGTTTTCTGATTTTTTTCATTAAAAGGAACATAAAACAGTAAATGCAACATGTTTCCATTCCAATCCCCAGACTAAATGTCTTTTTCTGAAAGAAAGTAGAAAAATTGTTCTCAGATTATTTCTTGATATAGCACATTTCTTTTGAAAATCCAGATCTATATATATTGATATAAAATGAGCTCTCTTTTGGTGAATAAATACTGAAGTTACCCATGAAAGAATAATTTAGAACAAAGATGGAAAAGTGATTAATTTTTGTATTTTCACAGATAACTTGTTTATGAACAAATCTAACCAAATAAAGAGCAAAGACTTGGAAAGAGAAAAGTTACTGAGAAATTGACTAGAGAGAGGCAAAATAATTGAAATCACTTTAAATTTGCTATCTTATTTAATCCTTTGAGTTATATGTGTATCTCATCTTCTGACAAATAGTCAGTCTAAATGATTTTGATATTTGACATGAGAAAATGTTACTATCCTTTTTTGCAAAAGAGTTTGAAATAAATAAGCTCAAAGCAATGCCTGTCAAATTTCCTTTTCCCCCCGAGCCTGAAGTGTCAATAATGTCATTACAAGCTGTAGAAACAGTGATCTGCCCTATAGACGGTAAGGATGGAAGAATTTGGAAAGGTCTTCTTTTATGGATGCTAAATTATTGCTTCTTATTTCCTTACAGGTGTTTATTCTGGGAAGGGATGAGATAACATCTTGAGATAAAATGCAAGTTCTGGATTCATGCTTTTAATGAAGAGAGATTGCAGCAGTGCATTTCATAATGTAGAGGTGACAGAATTCTTTAAAATGCTTTTATATTTGAGAGTGTTTATATAAGCAATAATTAAGATACATAAATTATTATTCTTTGAAGACCATACAGGATTATTTATATTATTTATAGATATTCCAGTGTATTCTGTAGTCCATGAAACAACTCATGGCTATATGGAATGCATGAAATAAGTGTCTTGTTATTCATGTTCCTAAAATTAACATGAAGTTTAACGTCATATTTTTTTCTTATGTGACCCTGTGTTCCATATACTACATAGTGAGCATATATAGTTTCACAACAGAGTTCTCCACTGGGGATTTGTCAAGAGTATGATCTGAATCATAAGTCAAAAATATATCAAATTAATTTTGTGATTTTCAGGGTCAAAATGACATTTTCATTATGGAAATAGATGGAACAAGAAAAAATTAACACAATCTGGTCATCAGACTTTCTGATTAAACTTGCCTTCTCTCTTGAGGCAGGACCCAACATCTCTCTCATTCTGGTTTTATTAGTGACTAGTCTGATCTGTGCAGGAATAAGAAAACTGTAGAATTAAAGGATTCATACCTTTTGATGTAATATTTTATAAAATTTTTAAATCTAACTACTAGAAAGTGCTGACGTTTCAAACCTGGCTTTTGTTTTCCTAATGCAATATCAAATTCCTTGTTTAATTAAGGGCACCCTGACTTTAATCTTCATTACACATTAAAAGTATGAATGCAAACAGCTTCATCTTCCCAGTTAGTTAACAGACTTGTTTTGTTAATCAAATTTTGTTGATCAATAATGTTCAACTAAACTTTTTTAGTTTGGAATCATCAATAGAAGAAATTATTTATTAATCAGCCTGTTACAGAAAGCAGTTGTCAAGGTTTTTTTCCATGAATATTGAAAAATACCACAAGTTTAAAAAGAAAATGGGAAAAGGGAGAAAAACCACCACACTCAGTGGGATAGAGTGATATACCAATAAGAACAGTAAGAGAATATTCTCTCCATTATAAGCAGAACTAATGATGTGCATTCCAGTTTATTAAAGTATCTTCAAGTGGTGCTTACAAGCTTCTTTTATCAAAGATGCTGGTCAATACTTTATAGCTTCTCTGAGCTTATTTGCTCTGATCAAAGTATGGAATATAAAAGATTAAAGTCTTCTACTAATTACATGCCTGAAGGCACATTAACAACGTAAGTGTCAAAGCTCTGCCGAAAATTCATTTCGCATTTTTAATAAAAACTGATAGGAAGGTTTTGAATGCATCTGACTGGAAAAAAGTAATTTTTGTTTCAGCAGCTTCTTTATGAGGAGAGTGTAGAAGCCCTGAAATCTCACAAACACAAGGGTATAAGCAATTTGTGCTCTGAAAACCGAGTCCTAGAAACCTTCCTGTCAAACAACTCACAGTGAGTTTTTCCTTAACAATTCTCGATGGTACTAAAAAAGAACTCAGCACTGGAAATAAACACTAAATTTTTGACCAAAACCATCAATTTCATAACTTCAAACAATCAAATATTCAAAATGTTCCTCTTAGCTGTATGGAACAAAATACAACTACCACAAATTTGAAATTTGTAGATTTTTTTCATCCTTTAAATATCTCACTTGGGTTTCTACAATATTCTTTTTGATACATCTCTTCTCTCCTCCTGTAGCAGCCAGTAATTTCCTTGGACTACACCAAGTGAAAACATGAAATAAAAGCATTTTATAAAGATCCTGAAATCCTGTGTAGTGCAATAGGTTCCTGTCGAACTTGGATATCTGAAGGTTAGCATATTGCAATGTTTTGCCTTTTGCCATAGCTCTTATTGTGATTGCCTATGGACTTGGGCTGTGTTTTCAGGGAGTTGGGGTTATTGGACTTTGCCATGAAAGAAAAACAAGCCTTGTGTCTCAAGCTCAGCCTTGCCAGGGATACCAGCTCCATATTCCCTTTAAGCATGGAGCAAAGAGGCAGCCAAGTTGTTGAGTCATGATACAACCTATGATATTGCTTGTTGATCCAGGTGTACTACAGAAGGGGTCTATTTCTTCCATCACTTTCCAAAGATAATCCTGAGAAATTAAGCCATGTCAGAGAAGAGGCCACACAGAACCCTATTAAAATTTCCCGTTAGCTGTATCTGAACTGCATTTATATATAATTGAATGACTGGAGTAAATCTGATGTTTTGAATTGGAAATACAGTCCTTTTGGATACACAGTAAGGCAAGCCTTGATTCTCCTAGATTATTAATATTTTAGCAAGTTTTTCCATCAGTATTTGTTTTTTGTGTGTGAATGGATTGCTCCCAAGTGACTTGAGATAATTTGCTTCTTTGACTTTAACAAGACTTAATTCTAAACATATTAATGTTAGTTTGACAGGTAATTGTGTGACCTCTAAAGATGACAATTTATGAGTGACCTATGAAAATCATCAAGAACAGTAATTTACAAGAAATTATGTTTTGTGTGCTTGTAATGGATGTCCAGGCAAGACCTTAGAATTTCTCTTATATCACACAGAAGAATAAACAGCTTAATTAATTTGCTCTCTGAACATTTCTGACAAAAGCAAGAAAATAAAAAAAAAAAAAGTGAAAGAGAGAAATAAATAAAAAGCTAGCAAGTAGTGCAGTTATGTGATTTTCTGACCCATCTGTCTCTGTAATGAATCTCAACAACAGTTTAACAGTTTTTTAAAAAAGATTTACTCTTTTGTTCTAGAGGGAAAATAAAACTGTTTTCAATTGTGTCTGTATCTTTAATTTTGAGAGCTAGAATAAGAGAATGCAGAAAAGCAGTATGAAAAACAGCAGATGCTTTCTTATTTAAGAGTTATGCACTAAAAATGTCCCTTAAGGGAATTGCCAGCTCTACCAGTTTTGTCAAGCACTGTCACAGAGCCAAAGTGCACCTCAACATGTCTAATCAGCCTGCAGCCTAGGAAACCGAGAAAATCACTTTACACTTTCCTTCCACAAACCTCCTCAGATGTGACAAAACAAAGGGGTGGAGGGTACAGAGGGGTGGGGGGTGGTGAAGCCACAAAAAAAACCCACCCAGACAATAACTTTCTCTTTAAGTCATCACACACACATGCTCTTTCTCCAGACAGCTTAAGAAAATTTCTGAATAAATGTATTTCATATTGTAGTAAACCCCAAAAATGTCAAGCCTGATTAAACTTCTGAAACGTAAAATTGTGTGGAAGAAACCTTTTTGTAGCCTGCATGAAGAAAATCATGCATGCAACATCCCTTCCCATGCAACACTCAGAGGAGAATCAGAAGGACTAAAGACACCGTAGTTTCCCCTTTGTCTACAAAAGAAAACAGAATCTAGATTCTCCTATACAGCTATAAAACAAAATAATAAATACCTATCATGATGACCCAAGATGTCCCTGTGGCTGATATTTTGCCAGGAGCATGTATCTAAATCGCAGTTTTTGTTTAAAAAAAATATACAAACAAAACTGTTAAATAACAGTTCAGGTTTCTTGAGCATTGCTGGGAGGTTTATCATCAACCTTTTTCTTTTCCTGTTAGGTCAATCTGTGGTATCAACATATATCATTCTATTTACTTCAAAGGACTAAGAATAAGAGAAGCAGCAAATAGATGTTGAGGTATTCAGGATCGCTCATATGTGTTTCCTTTCACCTGATTATGTGACTTTTTGACATTAAGGCTGAGAACGTTAAGGAAAGGATTCTCTGTTTACAAAATACAGTTGAGGCATGAGAAGTTCCATGCTTCCCACACTGCTCACAATGTGTTTACTTGAGTGACTCAAGCTGACAGTGAACAAGAGGCAGTCGGATCATCTGCCTTGCACTGTGACACAGCCAGCACAGCATACAGAGCCACTGGTTGGTCAAGACTCATCTCACACACACAAAAAAAAAATGCTGGAAAACTACTAGGAAAATGCTAACACCTGTATTTCTGGCCAAATATTTGTGAAGAGAAGTTTAACAAAGGAAGACACCATGAAGAAATCACAGGCAGACAGACTCATGGCACAAAATAAAGTTGGTTTTAATGAAGGGCTATAATTGAGGATCCCTGGTCAGGACAAGAAATAACTTAGTCCTGTGCAACTATATATGTTTTCACAAGCAGGAGAACTCCCCAACAGCACATTCTGCTCATGTCCCCATGCTGTGGTGTGATGTTCTGCAGCCTACTTTCTCAGCTTATCTCAAAATGTTTCTCTCCACACTCACCAAGTTTTAAATGCATATTTCAGTGGGAGTTGTACATTGCAGTGATACATGACTTCAGTAAGAAACACTTTTAGGTGTGTAAGTCACATTTTCCTAAATGTTGTTGTAAATTATTTGTGTTTTTACAGCAAGCACCATGCCATGAAAGTCAACATATCTGGTAATATTGTACAAAAGGGTTGTTTGATCAACTGATTAAGCAGCAGTTGGAATTTCTAATGCAGCTGTAGCCTGGAATATATTTATTGATTTATGTAGCAAAACATATTTCACAAAATATTCTATCCAGCATTAAATTTTATATGTAAAACAAACAGATAGAAAACAGTAAGAGAAGTTACAGTACTGTTGAATAAGACAACTGGATTTTAAATTCCACTCTGAGAAAAGAGTTGTCTGATATATCTATATCTATTTTGAGCTATTCTGCTTAGTGAATTATTAATTTGCACTTTGCAGAAAAACAGAGTATTTGCATAAGGCAACTAAGGGAGGGAAATTTAAGATAAAATTCAAGTATTTGGGAAATCTTCAATTATGTAATATTTCTACTAAAATTTTTGTCTCTGTGTGGGCTGAGATTTTAAATGCTTTTGATTTAGACACTGAGGTTCAGGAATGAGATAATTCACTGAAAGAAATATTGTCAAATTTTATCTCTTTCTAGTTCTGAATTCCTGGGTTCTGTAGAATGCGGGAAATGCCAATTAAAAATATATTCTCAAACTAGTAAATTTTAAGGGGACAAAATTTAAATATTTTAATAAATTAATAATTAAATTATTTAGCCTTTAGCCTTCAAGTTTACAATCTTCATTTCCATTTTAACTCTCAGTATTGTCAAGTCTTAATGGACATCACAAAGTTTCTATCTTACAATTGTAAAATGAAAAAAAATTAAAATCCTTGTCTCTTTTCTGTGGAAGTGTCATGCTTGGAATGTAAAATGTGATGAAAATAACAGCTCCATTAGGGCTTTTTTTGAACAATAATTTTGCAACTAAAATGATAGAATAAAAATGGCATCTTAGCACTAATAACTCAGAAGTTCAATCCACACATTCCTCTGGCTATCCAAGCAAGTTTGGGGCAAAATATTATGACATAAGCTTTGAATTGTGCTCTACACCTGTGTGAACTGCTGCACTGATATTTCTGCTAATATTTTAGTTTCAGAACAAGAAGAAGGTTTTTTATCTATTAAAACAATTATGTGCAGACTGAAAAAATAAAGATGACTGTGACTGAACAGTTCCATTTACATTTCCTAATTCACTTCTTCTTCTATTTAAAAACTGATCATATAATTGAAGCTGGTTTTGGAATCACTGAAGTGAAATTACAACAGCAGCAGTTTGCAAAGGCCCTGAAACCAACAAAAAGGTTTTTTCTGCACATATTAAAGCTCAAGGCGAGCAGTAGCAATAACAATAATATCTGCAAATTATCTGTTCAATCATCTTGTCTATCTGGTTTGGAAATAACATCTCCATACAGAAGCTTCCCTGGAGGTTCTGCCTGCCCTGTATAATTTTAGACAAAATTAGACAGATCTTGAGTGTTATTTTGAACATGGGTCAATAGGACAATGACTCATCCCATTCAGCTGGCACTAGTTCATTAAGATACATCAGCTGGGAAGGTATACAAGAAGTATCTGTGTTTTAAACATTAATAGCAACACTACATTATTTAAATAAGAGAAAAGTGCTTAAAACATGCCAGCTAAGTGGTTCACTGCAGCTATAAAATGCTCTGCAAAGAACACTGAATATACTCTCAAATTGTTTATTTTAATTCGATTCCCCAGAAGATCCCTGGTGTCTGAATTGAAAGATTGCTGATGTTCTGTTACACAGTTTGCACTTTTCTTTTAAAATGGTGCTGTAGAAAATGCAAACTACTGGATATCCAGGCTGCTGCTGACTGCTGGCCATGCTGGCACCTTCTTCGAGATAGAATGATGCTGCAGAAGTCAGGCCAAGCTTCAAACTGAGGTATTTAGCATAATAATAATAATTATAAATTCAATAAATTTGAGGTACTTTCTAGGGCTAAATAGAGCAAAAGGTTCATTTTCTGGGAGGTAGACTGTGAGGAGCCCAGGTGGTCAGTGCAAAGGGCTGTTTTCACCAGTGCCCACTCTGGGAAGGAGAGGGAAGGCAGCACAGGAGTCAGGGCCCTTCTACCATCTGTCATTGTAGAAATTTCTTCACTTCCCTGTAACTACCTCGTCATCACAAAGCTGTACTTGGTTACCCTGCTGACTGCACATTCTGTTCTCTTGAAAGGTGGGATGAGGTGGTTCATCTGCCATTCCCAAGCTGCTGCATTCTCAGCCTGGTGCACCCTCTGGTACCAGGGGAGATTTAACCTTTTCCCAAAAGTAGAGGCTGAGTCCAAAAATCTCACTAGTTCTTATCACCAAGATTTGCCCATGAATAAAAAGAGACTATTTGGTAACGTCTGTTTCACATACTTTCAATGGTGTATTATCTCCCATCTGATTGAAGATTTCTTAAATTAGTTATTTGCTACAGAATAACCCATTCCTTGCTTTTCAAGGTAGGTTTGGAACTAGGTTGGAAATAGTGGACCATGTAAAAAGGTGTTTCAGAAGAAAATTACTATTATCTTTGGCAATTTATCATTGCTTGCTGTTAACACAATATTAGTGAAAATATGGGAGACATTTTTATTTCTGGAAGTTATTGAAAGATAAGACTATATATGTCTTCTAATATTTAATTGCCTTCTCACATATCACTGATCAAAATTCAATATAAATAATTCAGCATTTGGAAGGGAGGGGAGTGGGGGGGTGTTTTATAAAAGGAAACAATTTAAAATCAGTTTTCCTACTCTTATCAAAGGAGCTGCAGAACTACCAGAACAGAGAGTTGAGTGGAGACATGTCAGTCACCACAGCACTACAATCATCTTCTTGAAAGCTCTTAAAACCTTCAGCTCTTGGAACTTATGGATGATAGATGCAGATTGCTCTGGGTGAAAGCTGATGCTCCTTAGTCATTACAAAGATGAAGATGGGGAAAACAAAACTCAGCTCCTGATTACTCCTTTGCTTATATCTCCCTGATAAATAATAGTCTATGATGTTTTTTAAAGAGATCCCTGCAAAACAAAAATATGGGGAAGGGTTGTCATGGGGAGTTGTAAGTTAATTCTCAAAGATCTTGCATCACTATAAAAGGAAAAGATCCTTACCTTGTAATCTTCATGAAAAATACTTTTTTTTTAATAAATCATAAGCATTACTTTTATTTAGAAAGCTCCTCTACACATATTTGGTTTATATAATTCTATATAATCAAGGGTCACTGGAGGAATCTTCATAGCATTTCCCCTCTAAATTTCCTGTACTCTGAGGATTTTGAATTAATTGTGATAGACATTATGTCAGATCCTATAGTCCAAATGAAAATGGCATTTTCATTCAGTAAATAGATTTGGAGCTTTTTAGTATTTTAATTTTTTTTATTTATTTCATTTTAATATGACAGATACAAAAATTAACTTAGTAGAATCTAGCTAAGCTAAATCTTTATGGATTTTTTTTTTTAAATCACTTAACTGGAAAGCTTTCTTTAACAGAAATGGAAGCTGAGGATGTCATACTTGTACAAGTGCACAAGCCAGTAGCAACATATACTATAGGAGAACCACAGTGTTTTCCTTTCAAACCTTTAAATCATTGCCATTCAGGAAAAAAGGACAAGACTTTCTCCCACAGCAATGAGATCAGGCAACATTAAAAGGATCATTTATGCTTCTAAAATACATGAAACTATTACAATGCACCACTTTGAAATTCCAAATATTTCAGTAGCAATCATCTAATAGCATTCATATCTCTAAAAGATACAGCTCCATCCTGGTACATTTTTATGTGTCACTCAGCCAGCTCTATTCTTAGTGATTAAGTTTTAGCAGAAAATAACCCTGGCATAATTTTGCTATTAGCAGGTTTTACTACGTTGTTTCAACTTGTTTCTCATAATGATAATCATAATAATTTATAATCAAAAACATCCTACACTGTAATTTCAGAAGACAGTAACTATTTTCTAGTAACACAGCCACACTATTGCTACCTTCACAAACATCTGCAGAAAGCAAATAAGTGGTTAAAATTTTTGGAAAATGTTCCCGCTTTTTTTATACTGTCATTTTTGAAGGGTATGGAACATTTCTTCTCTTTTCTTTCCTTTCTATGTTGTACAGAAGTGACACACCAAACTGACAAGTTTGGGAATGGCTTCTTCCCTGTCTTATGTTCCCATAGGTATTCCCTGCCTTGGAAGCCTTCAGAAAGATCTTTGATAACATCCTTTTGCCAGACTGTTTTAAAGTATCCTGTCCTGATTTAAAGGAAGAAAAAAAAATCCTCAAAAGTTCAATGAAATTCTTTAGTTTGTTTCAGGAAAGGTTATGGCATTGCTTTGCATTACTGTTACAAGAGCTTTTCACTCAGCTTGCAAATCCAGTGACATTTTTCCCCAAGAAAGGAGTCAGGCCACAAGGCATTCCTCTAAGGAAAGTCTCAAACTCCTAAGCACAGCATCCACCTTTACAGCCTCCATAAAAAGTTGGAGGAAACCAAACCCTTCAAAAGACAGCAGCAAACTCTGCTCAGTTCCTTTGAAGAATGAAGCTGCCCTGTGCTGGAATAGGTAGCTCTGGATGGGGCATCCTGTGGAGCCTGGTTCTTATCTTGCAGTCCAAGCCCTGGCAAGACAGAGCCACAGATGTAGCTCGTGCTTGGTCCTTGACCTCCAGTGAACCCTTTGGCTGTTCCCTGTCTCCAGGCAGTGAAATTCTGTAACTTGAGAGTTTTCTCAACCATTTTTCCATTAGGCATTTGAATGGTGATAGGAGAGCTAAAATGCACACTTGACTTACCCTTTTTTTTTTTTTTTTCTTCTTGGATCCAAATTAAAGATCAAAAAAAAGTTGAGACAAGCTCTGTTCTATCATAACACTATTGTCCACCCTCCTATGAGTCAGAATATTTACCATTTTGAATTACAAGAATATTTCTGTGTGGCATAAGGCTCACACCAAGCAATACTCTTGAATCCTGCAATCTTTGTTCTTTCACACTTGGATTATTACAGCTCTTTGGTTCTCTGCTGCAGGATCATGACATGACATTTTAACACACATAGTCTGCTTCCGGCATTTTAATTGGTTTAAAACTGTTGGTAACATCTTTTACTGTATTAATTTATTGCTTCAGCGTTAGTCAACTGAAACCTTTGCCAGATGGCAACACAGCCCCTGAATACTGACGAGGAGAAAGAAAATATTTATATGATGCAAATGTTTGCTCATTCATTAAGTATTCATGAATTGTTTTTTAGAGTTTGTTTTTTGGGGTTTTTTTCTCCCTTTTTCTTTCAGTTGCAATGCAAAAGGAGCCTAAAGGTTCAAATTTACATCTAATGGTGGCATAATTATTAATAATCTAGCTCTCTATTATTATCTGCCTAAAAAATAGGAAAAAAAATTGAAAATTTAGCACTTTTATTTTACCTACACTGGATAACAAAACAAGTGAAATATTCTGAAACTTCCAGAAATTATTGTGTCATCCCTTCCCCAGTACCAGAAGACCAAAAGGGAAGAATAAATAGAGATGACCTTCTCACTTCACTTCTAAGTATGGCCTTCTCCACAGAACTCTTTAATACTACTCCCCCAAAAAAATGGGGAGCACTAAAATTTGACACTTCAGTATGTTGTCTCAGGAAATTTTCTCCCTCCACTACTGACACATCCTTCTGGAAGTCACCTGCATCTAGATCTATTTCTAATCAAAACACCTCTATAATGTTCAGAAATCGCTTGAGCTATCTGAAAAACCTTTGCATTTCTCCCTTTTTCTGCTAAAAGTCACAAGAGAATTAATACACAGACAGGAAAGAAATTTGGGATATGCTATGACTTACATTGATCACAACTGAAAGTACCTTTGTTGGTTCAGTGATTTCCTGCTTTGACCATTATTTTTCTGGCTGTCTTACTAAAAAAATCTATTCCTTACTTTGTGGTATATAACTTGAAAAAACAGTCTAAATTCAGACATTCTTTTGGCTCTGAACATTTGAAACCCATGATTTTTTTTCTGCAGCTATTTGCTAATCACAGTGTGTCAGAGCTACAATACTTGGATCCAAATTAAAGACTAAAAAACATTGAGACAAACTCTGTTCTATCATAAAACTATTGTCCACCCTCCTATGAGTCAGAGTATTTGCCATTTTTGTACCTTTAGTTTTCTGATCCTCAGTCTTGACTAAGCTTCCTCAAAAGTCCAACCCTATGAACTAAACTAATAACCCCCCGACCAGCAAGTTCCCATCCTCCCTGAAGCATGGCCTTTGGGTTTCCAGCCATAGATTTAGAGTGGGTTTGTGCAGATCTGCCTCTGAAGCTTGCTTGTCTCACCTGTCACTTATTGCACAACATACATTGCTGTGCAATGCTCTCAGTTGACTGTTCTTGCCAGGACATTTCAATCACACAGTTATTTCGTGGTGCCAGTTCTTAAATCCTTCTCCTCAGGTAAGTTTTAAACAAACTAGGTATAAAATAAATTAAGTAAATGTTAATAAATCTAAATAATTAATTTAATACATTAATTTTGCACAGTCTTTGTGGTGCAATAGGTGTAACCTCCTGTGCTACTGGGTTCTGGCCATCCTCAGCACCTGATCCTCTTTAGTGCCTTGCTGGATTGCCTGGAGCCTCCCAGATGCAAAGGTAACACAGCAAAAGAGAGATGGGTTTTCTCTCTTTTCCACAGTGCCATCTGTGCTGTGCCCAGGAGGGTGTGCACTGTGTTGTTTGGATGCCACCAGGAGTGGCATCCCTAGGCAGAGCTTGATTTCCACATCACAGGCTGGCATCTAAATAAAGCACACTGTGACCATGAGGATGCAGTCAGCAGTGGCTGCTTCATGGTATCAATACCTTGGATCCAGATTCTAGCAATCAGTCTGGGCCAAAAGATGTGCCAATCAATGAATGTTCACTTCCAAAAATCCCACTGCCAGCAGCTCATTCTTTCTGAGTAGGTGCCACTCCTGCCTCTGCTGGTGCTCCACTGGAAGGCACTGCCAGGTGCTGAGTTTTGCTCCTGTGCTCTCATGTGGCCTTTGCTTTATGGCGCACCAAAATTCTTTAAATCAGGTTCATTTATGGTTTCTATTTACTTGTTTAAGAGGCTCTGGCCAAATCAGTGCTTCAAACTCCTGTTTTTCAAAAGAACTGAGAGCTGAGCATCTTTTCCCATTGCCAACTTTCTTTTGAATTACTTGCTTTATGAAGAAGCTTGAAGGCTCTCAGGCTTCAAACCTATATCAGAGATCAATGCTAGATGCCTTTTTGGTTTTAACAGGTCCAATAAATCACATTATTTGTAGAGAAGTTGTCCTAATTTGCTGGACTCCGTCTTGGCACATACAGACGTTATCACCACCAACACTCAAAGATGCATCTAATCTGGTACCTCAAATATTTGGGCTGGAAAAATTTCTGCTTCATCACACTGCTGCTTTTCTATTCAGCTAGATATCCTATCAATATTTCCTGTCTAGACCAATGTGTTCTGCTTTCTGAAGATCACACTGTAGAGACATGAAAATCAAGACATTCAAAGCCTATCTTTGAGATTCATGAAGATCAGATCTATCAGGTTGTATCACCAAAAGAAAACCTTGGATTTGATAGCACCTGATTCTGAAAATATTATGAACTATAAAGTTCATACTATACATATGAACTATAAACATTTCACACATTTGAAAATACTACTAAACCAATCACCCTCTGCTGAATTTCTGCAGAGATATGAATGGTTATGTTCTTCTTCACACCTGAATCTAAGCAAAAAAAGAAAAATCTCAAGACACAATTTTAGCAGAGTTGAACTAAGATATTAGTATGGAGATCTGTATTATATATTTTTTTTTTACGTTAGTCATGTATTTAGTAGGGAATCGGCATTTAACATTTGTTGTAGGAATTCATGGAAAAACTATTTGGAGATTATTCTGAAATTTCCCTACTCACTACACTTGGACTGTGCCTTGGAATGAGCATATTCTTGACTTTGGAATTCATGTGAATTGACTATCAAGTGATTTCATCTTGTCATGATATTTTTTGCTACATTAATAGTCTAACATCTGGTTGCTGGATGTTATAATTGTAATTTATCAAATGACCAGGTTTGGTTTGGTAATTATATTGTCTGATACAATTCAGTTCAACAAAAATGGAATAGGGCTGTTTATTTTCATGTTTAATTGTTCTTTTTATTTGTTCCTCTTCCCAAACCTATTATTTGGTTATGGGAGGTTCTTTCAAACCTGCAAATCCGGAGAATTAAAATAGAACAGTTACCATCCTTGAGAAGTCTAAACTCTATCCCTTGTAAAAACTAAAACTGAAAAAATCAGATTTTCTTAAATTTTGAATTTTGTTATATCTGTTTTAATCTTTGTGATTTGCTTGCAAAAGTTGATCAATTAAAAAAAACCCCACCTAAACAACAAACCCATAAAAAATGGCACTCTGGCTCTTTTATAATCATGCTGTCTACAATGACAATATGAATTTAAAAAATTATCAGCTTTTTTAGCATGTCAGGCTTTATTCCTGACATGTTATCTCCATTTTTCCTCATCCTCTACTTTCTCCCTCCTCATGAGATTGCTTAGAAAAACAACTCACACATAAAATAGAAAAAAAGTTATCTTCTTTTTCTTGTCATTAGTGTCCAGAGTAAGCTCTTGCATCCACAGTTCTTGTGATGCCTTTCTGTTTTAGATTTTGTCCTTGAAAATTTTCTATGCCCAGTTTTCTGAGTTCTATCACCATCCTAAACTTCTATTGCTTCAATCTGATTTTGTTAAACATTTCCTTGCTTAGTCAGGACCTCCTACACCAGCAGTCACCTCTTCATGTACTGCACTCTGGGTAGCAAAACATGCTTGGAAAGATTGTCTTGCAAAACTAAGAAAATAAAAACAAACAAACAAAAAACACCAAGAAAAAGACACTCTCACACTTGTAAACCCAAGGTGCCTCTTTGTAAAGGAAATTATTTCCTGAAATGCTTCATTCAGCCACCATCATGTGCTTTTTAGGCAGGGTTTCCATATTTCCCAGCACCTCTGCACTTCCCTCTAAGTTTTGAGAGGACTGATGGAAGGTGTCAATGCTTTCACAGAAATAAGATGAGAGACTAAAAAGCTGGCTCTTCCTCTCTAATGTTAACCTTAAAAAAAAAAAAAACAAAACAAAACAAAACAAAAACAAAAACAAAAACAAAAACAAAAAAAAAAAAAAAAAAAAAAAAAAAAAAAAAAAAAAAAAAAAAAAAAAAAAAAAAAAAAAAAAAAAAAAAACAAAAAAAAAAAAACTTTAAGGGAATAAATAACGTTTGTCAAGTGCATTCAAAATTTGGAGCTTTTTGGGCTTTTCTTAACTTCTACCCCTGTGAAAATGTAATAAACAGACTGTTGCAGCAATACTGAATTGAATCTATTCATTTAGAAAATACTCCAAAATTATTACTCAAAAAATGCTTGCTGCTTGGAGAAGTCTGTCTCATCAATGCCAAACTCAGATTTTTCACCTCTGTTTTAATAACCCTACTGACACAATTATGTGTACAGCTATACAGGGGCATAAACATCAATAAAGAAAAGCAGGAGCTCACCTGAATCTTTCTTTATTTTGGAAAGGAAAAGTACAGGTCCCCACCTAATCTTTCATATTTTAGTGGGATGAGTAAGAATTACAACTAATTTGAAAAGTCAAATGTCATAGAATGAGCATCTAAATTCACACTTCAATTTTAATGGAAGCATTCAGGAATGCAGCCTTAGCCTGGAAACTGTTCAGCACATGCACTTTCTGCATGAAGCAGAAGAGGGACCACGGGCACTCCTGAAAGTCAGGGTAGCTGGTCTGAATGCTTATGATTTGTCAAAAATCATAAGTAATTCAGCTTCCCCCTGCTTCAAGCATTTGGGATGGATGCTGGTTTTCCCCAGCACAGAAGAGAACAGAAGGTTTTATGTATTACAACAAGGTAAAAGTATAAACACTCATAAAATCACAGTAGAAAAGTATGGAAGTACAAATAGTTTTACAGTTTTTCTGGTAACTGGAAACAATTTGGATTTTTTTTAAACTTCCAATAAAATAATTTTTAAAAATTAGCATTTAATTGCCACAGTAATGAATAAAACCACGTTTATTATTAGTCAAGTATTTGGAAGATTCTAAAGTGCTGATTAAAAAGTCTAATTTGAATTTGAATTTTAATCACAATTTTTGAACTTTTCAAATTTCCCCGTCTGTCTAATGTTTGCATCTGGATAAATGAAAGTTAAACAAAATCCACACAACTCTGATTTGCATAGCTGATGAAAATTGCATAGCTTATTTTCAGTTATCTTCCTTCAAAAAGCAAATAATAAAAAAATTCTATTAATTTTTTTTTGAGGAACACATAACACAACAGTGAAAATTGATATAAATCTATATACTAAGTTTAATTGTATGAAGTAGAATATGGGAGGAAGTTTTCTCCTATCTCTTATTTGCAGTAACTTATAGTACAAATATTATAGACGTGTTTCATTGTATTGTCTCACCAGGTTAAGTTCATGCCATACTGAACAATATAAAAACTAGTTTTCTAAATATCATGCAGAATTCTTTGGAAGGTATGGTTTTGTTGTCTTTTTTATTTTTTTCTTCCTTTTATGAATATCTAGATGTAGATTGAAAAATGAAGGGATTTTTCCCATTTTATAAATAAGATATTAGATCTCCCTAAAGTAATTTGAGGAATAATTTCTATTTTAAAATTGACATCATTCATCTATATTTTGCTGTTAGTTACAATAACTGCCAGGCTGTATGTTAGTTTTGGGACATCCAGCTAAGTCTCCTGATCAGTGTAGCTTTTACCCATTTACTTTGGTGTGATGTGTTAGAATCTAAAACATTACTGCAATATAACAAGAATTATATTCTTGCACAGCCAAAAATTTTGTTGCAACTCATTGGAGACAAACAGAAACTGTTGTTTTACGTAAAGGCCAGGAAATACTGTAAGTCACACCTAGAGCATCTGTATATTCTGTAACATGAGAACCACATCTCTGCCAACTTATGATCAGTCAAAATGTACAAAACAGGAGGACCAGGAAAATATAAATTGTTATGATAGAAATACTGCTATGTACAGATTGGCAAAAATTAAAGAGAGCAGTACAAACCACTGCCATGTTCCATGGCATCTCAGCTACACTTATGCTAATTTAAAGGAATGGAAAGCTAGGTATTAATTTTGTCTCCAGGAAAAAAAAACAAGTTTCTTGTGGCAAACGAAACTCTTGTAGTCAGTCACTTTTCCTGAAAAAAAAAAAAACATGGAGGGGGGACGTGTGTTCTTTCTTGTGGTTCTTTTATTGTGTTGTTGTTTGATTGATTGAGTGATTGACTATCAATTTTAAGGAAAATTTCTCATACTATAGTGGAGGTTTGGACTCTTCTCACAGTGATGAAAAACCTACCAGCTAGTACTCCTCTTTGTTTTTGTTTATCTCCTGTTAGCATGTGCCCTGATCTTCACCTTTTCATGCATCAGATTAAATAATTTTTCTTCAGTTCACCTACTTTGATTTACTTTCAACTTTAAGATTTGCTAAATTGAGTGATGCCGGTCAAGGTATATTCCATAGATTTTAGCAGTGTTTAACAAAGAGCTTATTTTTATTATCTTTTCTATTATTGTAACGCATTTTAAATTGTATGCTCTAGACAAGCTAGTTTAGGGGTCTTTAGAAATATCTAGATGTGCTTGACATAGAATCTTCAACGGTCACATCTTCAGAGAGTTCGGGTATAGATGCCTCACTTTATCCACTACAATTCTCTAGCTCTGCCACTTTTATTTGATGTCCAGCTCCAGAATGCCAAGATAATATAGCTGTTGTTAATGCCTGCAAACAATTTCTTGGCTTTTCCTGACAAATTGCTGGAAAAATACATCCATGTTCCTTCAGAGAAGCAGACAGCAATGGTGCTTATTCTTTCTCTGTCCAAAGGTTCATTTGGTTATTATTTCAAACCAAACATAATAAACTTTCCGAGATGATTTTTCTTCAAAGCTTGCTGCTCTCTGACTTGGTCAATTTAACAAATCACCTGTGTAAGCATTTGTCTTGTGTTACCATAGCAAGAAAAGTGATGCTGGATTCCACGCTCACATTGTGAGATTGTTGTTCTTTTCTATATCAGGCTTTTTATAAATTGCTGAAGATAGAATTATGTAGTTGAGGATAAGATGTGTTATTTATGTTAGTTATAAATCTTTCGCACACATCAACTTTGCTAGGTAAGCTAGAGCTAAAAAATTTCTGCTCTTCCATATCCTTTAGAAGAATGCATATTTGGACACCTAAGAAGAAAAATGCCACTAAATTATGCCTTTTAGTTAGCTAGGTAATTTATTGCTTCTGTACCTAAATTTTATCATCCCTCCATGTGCTCACTTACTCCATGTTACCACCTGAAGTCTACAACCAGCAATCCGATGTTAGATTATATAGAAAAGCAGGAATACACCTCCAAAAATATATCAGTGGGAAGACTTGAAAACAGCAGATGAAATGGTAATGAGAGCTTTTCCTATCACATTTCTACCAGATTCTCTTTACATTCTATATTTCTTTTTTACATTTCTAGAGGCTTTCCTTCCAAAGGCAATCATACACAAACAAAATTGTAAAAGGTCTGCCATTTACAAATAAAGTTTCATCCACCTTCACTCTTCCAACCCTTGCAACTGTACCTCACCATTACATGTGCATTTCACAACTGCACAGATCTTTCATAGCAGGGTTTTTTTTTGTTTTTTTTTTTTTTTTCCAAAAATCAGCATTCTTTTAACTCTTAGCTCTTTAAGGCAAAAAGCTTGTTTACTTCTCTACCATAGTAATATAAAGGGTTTTTTTTTTCTCAAATTAGCAGCAAACATTATTTTTAGTTTTCCTTGACCCCTTGTGAATTGATAAGCAATTCATCAGCATAGTAACACATATTTCCTTAGGGGAAAAATTTCTTCTCACACATTTTGCAAATTGTTTCATTTTTCTCCATGTAACAATTAGGGAAATCTTACCATCCTTGCAGATTTAGTTTAGTACTCTCCTTTGTTAGTTTTCATCTGCTAATTTTTCTTATATTCGGTAGTTTTTGCTTCCCATTCCAGTGATACTGAGTCAATGTTACAGTGATGACATCAGTCTCAAAAAATCCATATCTCTAAAGTCCCACTTCAATCTATGAATTCCTATTGTGGGTGAAAAAATGTTTGAAGTCTCCACATACTTCCTGTGCAACCTTGTATCCCTTTCAAAACTTCTAACATCTGCAAGTGCCATCCAAATGAACTTTTTTGGGAAAACTTTGCCAGCTCATTCTTTTAAGAATTAAAAAATGTATACAGCCTTTTTAATACAACATTCTTGATGTCCGTACCAATTAATCTATTGAAATAGATCTAAATCATTACATCAGTGGGCAAATTCTACAATTAATCTGATGAAATTTTCAAAAGCTTTTCCTCCTTTTCTGAATTGTAAATATATTTTGTCCAGAAAAGGGAACATAAGCTCCAGACCTGTTAGGTGTTGCTAAGTGTATTTATTTCCTTGAGATGGCCATATTAAAAAAAATTATCTTAATCCTAGTGACTTTTTCTGTTAAATTAAAGTTTTTACTTTGCAGCCATGGAGGGTGTTAGTACAATTTATTTTATTTTGGCTGTTTTCAGAGATTCTAGTGAAATTGATGATTCCACATTGAAAAAGTCTTAGGATATATTAGATGTGCATTCAACAAAAACTGCACAATCCTCATTTATTCTTGAAAGCAGAGGTTTAAAAAATGCTACAAGACAGACTGTACGGTTGAAAAGCTAAAATTATTTTTCTGAAAAAATGAAATTAGTTTTTTTAAAAAAGTTATATAAAGGAAGACTTGACAAATATAATCCATTACAGATAAAGCAGTCACATGGTTAGATACCCCCACAACTCATAAAATAAGTCCCCAAGGATGAATATTTAATGATGTTTACTTTGAAATAGGTAATTCCTACTTACATTTTTTTTACACTCATACTTCTTCCATGTAAGGTGGGTTAACACAAATTAATTTTCACACTAATCTGTCTATCACGCTACAATATTTCATTAAGCTTTTCCAGCTTTAAATAATTTATGATGTTAGTGAAAGCATTGCCATAGCAATTATACTGATTTTACAGTATAAGATTCTAATATGGCAATTTTGCCTACAGAAATTTATGACAAGCATTTTAACCAAGAATAAAAATACTCACTAAAGAAGTTATGATGAATTAGAATATTTTGCCAGTGAAAATTTAATTTGAATGGAATATCCTGAATATGATATCAAACATATTTGTAAGGAGTAACTTTGTAGTCAATGTTCACATAGAAATGTGAAGACAGTATGGCTGTTTTGCACAAAACTCTAGCTTTTACAACATCTTCGTTGTAGTCATCTAGTTCCAAATCTTTTGCAATAAACAGAGAAATTTCTGATATATGAAATTCATGAAATTTAAATTACCAGAATTTCTAGAAAGTAAATATCACTTTTGTACTGGAATTAAAATGAAAATTATGCAAAACTGTCATTTTAATGACAATGAAGCATCTATATTCTTGACTCTAGCTTTTCTATTGCTTCTCACTTTTCTCTCAAAATTCTGACACAAATGTAAAACAGAAACAGGAGACAACAGAACTTTTCATTGGCGTTAATTTACTACAGAAGTCAATTAACCAATTAGAGCTAAAATAACATCTGAGCCACAAGAATAGAAAAGACTCTTTAGGAGACAGGGAGATGATTATGTCATTAACCCTCTTGGATAGAAAGGAAAAGCTAAATATTGATTTTTGAACTTTAACAGCTTAGTTAGACGTTAGTTGTGAGGAAATTTGTTGTACATCAGAAAACGAATATGTCTGCTGAGTCTGTGGTTTGTAATTTGTTAATATTTTTTTAGAGTTATGACTCCACAGTCAACTTCTGAAGGTAATTTGTTGGTTTCCCCTAGGAGCTGGGACTAAGGGAATGGGGGAGGAGTGGTTTGATAAGTGATGTTACTGATTCCAAAATGCCTTTTTTTTTTTCCTTTACTTATCTTGAGTAAGTGTTTTCTCCTACTTCATGGTTAAGTGCTTTTGCTCACAGAATTTCTGGTACGACATTTGGTTCTTTGGGTAAAATGTATTTCATTCTATTTGGATGTAGGCTATCTGTTCGCTATGTTTGTTGTCTATTGCACTGCTATTGGAGTTTAATTGATAATATTAAATTTATTATTTTGGCAAGAACTCTTGCCACGTCAGAAAGATCAAAGAAGACTGGAGAGTGAGAATGAATGTCTTAAGGTTAAGTCTTCTAGCATTGATTAAAAGAGCCTAATTATTTTCCATACAAATTTCAATAAGCAGGGATTATGACACATATTTAATCAGTTTATATCTGAAATATTATTTAATAACTTCATGTACCTTACTACTTAAGAGTTTGTAGCATATGATTTAGTTTGTATAAAGCCAAGGATTGAGAATTTTTAAAAATTTTCTTTAACAATTCAGGTCTAAATTATCAGCAGTTAAAATTCCCTTCCCCTTGGCTACCATGCTTACCTCAAGCACAAAGATTTCATTTGCTTTATCATGTTTAAAATGTAGATAGTCATAATAAACATATGCTAAATTCTTACCTTACTTGGGATTAGACCAACTAATCTCACTCTCCCTTACTACACTCTTGATTTGTGATTTCAGTTACCTTTGTGATCTTCATTACTCTTTATTAATTCTTTAAACCTGTGTGTTCAATGACTGAGCATATACTACAGTCTAAAATTGACTCAGTGAATAAACAATCAGGGAATAAAACAGAAAAGAAAAGACCACTTAGGGGAGTTAGAGAGTTAAAGCTTGCCCTGTGTTTCAAGTCCACATTAATAGTTCAGCCAGGAATGTAAATGAAGGACATGAAAAATTAATGCAACATTGGAACAGAACTATGGGGCACAACAGAGAAATAGATCAACTTTGTATGAAAAAAGTAGTATAGATGGAGTTTTGCTATCAGCTGAAGGAAACTAGAAGGCCATTCATACTGTATTACACTCATTGTGATTTAAATAAAATTTAAAAATGTCTAAGACCTAAATATTCCTTAAAGATCTGGAATGGCTAATATCCCTACAATCTAGAAGGTCAGGTTCCACTGCCAAAGGGACTTTAAATTTTCCACATACATCCCTTACCATTTTTGAGCTCTTCTTTCCAGATTGCCATGAAAAGCAAAGGTGGCACTGGTAACATTCAGAGACATGTTGCAGATGTGAAGAGACATATGGTGACCATCTCTCATCCAGCAGTCATCTAAAGAATGCCTTGGAAACAAGAAAAAGGTGATGTAGGTTTTTTTGAAAAAGAATATGGTAATACCTTCTTAGAAGCCAAAAAATTACCAAAATAATAAAATAAAAAATTAATGAACAGCAATACTGCTGTTTACTTTAAGAATTACTTTGAATATATACAGTGTCAGTTAATTAATTTCTGGGATAAAAGAGTAAATTAAAGTTTTAGCAGATAGTCATTGGGTACAGCACTCTTTTGAGTTCCAGCCAGTCTCTGCATCCTCTAGATAAACTCCAGTTTTCAAAATTGTGTGTTCCTTTGTGTTGACACCCATTACTTCCCTTTTTCAATTTGTTTTTCATTAAGCATACATTTAAGACAATAAGCACAAGCATTGCAACCTGTTGTCATTTACACAAAAATAACTTCTGGATAGTTTTGGTATGTTTTCAGATTTCTGTCAACTTAAACAATATTATACAACAGCATGTGGTTGTATTGCATATGTAAGATATCAGTGAACAGAGTACAAGATATTTTCAATTAAAAGAGGAAGAAAAATAAGTTTGGTGTAGTGAGGCACTTGTGTTTGCCATCAATAAAAGATATTGCTAAATTTAACACCTTTGAAAACTGGAGAGCAAAACCTTGTATCTCAAGCCCTTCTTTACTAAAGAGTGTTACAATCCTTGAAAGTATCTCAGAGAGCAAATAAGAAAATAGCATATTCAGAAAAAAAAATTCCAGGGGACAATTCTTTTCCCTCATCCTTTCTCCCCCATTCTCTTTCTTCCTTCTTAGAAATAAAATATTATCCTGGGCAATTTTACTCAATTAAAGAAGATGCACAAGAGTTTACAAAGATATATTTGCTGGTAATATTGCAATGACACAGGGTAAAAAAAAAGCCAACCAATGTTTGTTTTTTGTTTGGTTTTTTTGTTTGTTTGTTTTTTTAAGACCTTATCTGAAGAGAAAGGAATCTCATGTTAAAGTAAGGAAATATACTTGTCTTTTTTCTGTCTTGTCTATTTTTCCCTGTTTCAATGTTGAAAGCAGCTCAACTTCCTTTGGACCAGAATTGTTCTATAAAAAACAAGCTCTCCACTGCACTGAGAGAAATAAAGTAATACATTCCAGAAAACTTCAATAGCAGAAAGCATTTGAAATAAAGTAATTTCACTGTACCGTATTTAAACTGAATGGAAGCATGTTTATAATCCCCAGCTGCGCTGCCTCTTGAGGCTGCAGCACACATTTCAGTTTATCCATTATACTAATCTTGTACAGACTGGCATTTTGCAGCAGAAGCTGATTGCAAAACTTTGTAGGACTGTTATGAATGCTACACCATCCCCACGTAATTCCTTGGGCCAAAGAACTGTTTAGAAGTTAGTGTGCTTTATTCTTTTGCTTTCTTCTTCCATTTGGGAAATGATTCCTGTAGTTGGACACCATTTAGAGTGCTAGGTAAACTTTACTCTCTCTCTAATTTGATGCTGAGAGCCCACAGAAAGTATTTGTTTTATGGCTGTGTTTGTATTTGTAAAAAAACAATACCTGGGAAAACACTGTTATGTGGTAAATATGGCACCTTCATCCATCATTTCTACAAAAGAAGAGATATAAATAAATCCTTTTAGAGATGGCATCCACAGACACTGCTTACCCATGTGCACAGCCAGTATCAGAATTTCTTCCACTGCACCACATCTAATACAAATGCTCATTTCAACCATCACAAGGGTTTTTCTTCAAAACAGCGTAAAATCCGATGTGCTAAGAAACAAGTAGTGTGGTGAAAGCAAATGAACTGTTAAAATGCACAGACAATTATTGCTTCAGGCTAAAAGGGAGATCATTGGCCAGATACTTGAAGGGAAGCACACTTTGTGATTATTCACTGCACACTTTGACTATTCAGACATCTAAAGCTAACAATCTCTCAACCATATTTAAATGGGCATCCAAAGTCTGCCCTGGCACAGGAAAGCAAGCTGGAAAAAAACTGAACACCATCATCACACTTGTAATTTCTGCAGGTAATAAACAAACAAACCAACCAGCAGACAACTAATTTCAGGCTTTCACCTGATATCACTTTCATCTGAGTTTAATGTACAGTTGTGTTCAAGAATCTTATCCCCCACCCAAATATGCTTCTCAAACAATTGATGGATAGAACTTTCTAATGTTAGACATAATTCTAAACAAGACCCTTGTGTCCAAATGCTTGTTTTAAAATTGTTAAACGTGCACAGGGAACTCTTTTGCATCCTGTTCTATGGTAAATCTTAAACACAAAATATAAAGGAAGCTGAAATATTTCGTTTCAAAATACTTAATTCAGACGGGCCACAGAATGCAAAATATATCATGCATACAGTTAATTTCTGTAATAGTTCACCTTCATGGGAGGTGAGTGATTAACAAAAAGTGTATATAAATAGCTGGCATTTTTTGAAATTATCTCTGTGTATGTTATGCATGAGTTAAAATTTCCTAAATACAAACACATTATCTCAGATGTTTACATTAGCTATGTTGTGTATCAAAATATTTTGTATTAAGAAAGAAGGGTATGGAAAGAAAATTTGCCATGGATCTACCTAAAGTGATATCTACTTTAAAACACTTACCTTATTCAGATGATATGTGAGTTTTTATTAAAGCTTTCAAGAGCAAATAAATTTTCTGAAACCTAGAAATCCAGGCTCTGAAATTCAAGGGTGTTTTGAAATTAATTAGATCAGCTTGAAGTGAAAGGAGATGACTGGTAGCAATTAGCAGATATTTCTGGTAGCTCAAGACACAACAAGAATCGTACTTTCTAATTAACATTTTTGAGCCTTTTTTCTTGGATTATTTCCCACCAGCACAGCTTTCTCATAAATCTAAAACCAATTTGAAAATGTCACTAATTTAAAAACACACTTTTATTACAATGACATCTTTACTATGAAAAATTACAACGAAAAATACTCATGTTCCTAGAGTTTCATTCACTATCAGTACAGAACACTAGGTCATTATGACAAATTTATTTCTTCTGCTTCTCAAGTGCTCTTTGATTTTCGTTTTGGAAAGCTTGTCTAGAACTGTGTTATAGTGAAGAAACTGATGTAAATTTTATTGTAGATATACAGATTATACAAGTTATGTTTTGAAATATATTGTAACAACATACTGTATTCTGTGGAAAGTGATTTTCTGTAATTCTTTGGTCCCATTAGATGAAATTATTTTAGAAACTTACTTAGAGATATTCACACAATTTTTCACTGATAAATAGTTGGAATCCATGGGAAAAAAAAAAACCCTACCACTATACAGAATCAAAGTAGGGTTGACAGAAGTTTCATCAGCTTAAACATATACATTGTAATAGTACATAGAATTATTTTGAAAGAGTAGAAACAAGACATTGTTTTTTCAGTCCTAGAGTCCCAGAGTTGGGGTTTTTTATTATGATGATGTTTTCAGCAGTGGAATGTTTTGCACAGAACAAACTGTGCTCAGTTACTTTGGTTTCTAAGCTGTATTTGTGAAGGAAATACTTGTGTTAATTTTGAAGACATTTGCCTACATCTTCCCTGATGGCCACCACAGTCACCAGGTGGGAGCACAAACCATGTTCTGTAGCTGTGCACTTGGGATGAGCAGGAAATCTTAAAGGGCACAAAGAATTGTACTTGTCTGTCCTCTCATTCAGCTTTTTCCCTACCTCCCACTACTCACAGACAGCACCAGTACAGGTCACTGCCAAACACAGTTAATTGCCAAGGAATTGAAGAGATGGCAACAGTCTCTGGCTTTGTAATGATCTACAAAGTAAGACCAAAGAAAAGAGAACCACTGGAAATAAATAACTGTGAATTCTGGAACCTTGTATGGGACTTGTTCAGAGAGCTTCCTGTAGTGTTATATTTTTCTGCATCACCTACAGTGCAGTTCTCAAGTCCCTTGGTAGGTCTGAGCAAATAAGCACATGAGGACACACCACAGACTTCTCCAAAGGGAAACTTCACAGAAAATTGCTCTTCATTTCATAATAACATTTTGGTGCTGGGGAAACATTGATGAAATTCAATTCTCAAACAGATGATTACAAACCTCCAAGGTCATAAAATAGGTTGAGAATATTGCCCACTATTAGCTAACTGCAGGCAGCAGCAGTTCAGGTTCCCCAGAATCATTAGCAATTCAGTTTCTCAAAAAACACAAAGGTGAGGGGTGAAAAATGAGGCTGGACTTTAATTACTGGTTTCGAGAATTTATACCAGGTGGGAAATGTCTATTTAGTTGTTGACTGCAGATGCACTTCTCTGAACAGAGCGGAAGGAAGAGAGAGAAGAGAATGGAAAAAGTTCCTGTCAATACAAATAGTTAAGAGGAGAACGAGAACAGATGAGAAGGAAGAAGTAAAGCCTATCTCCAGAGGAGCTGGGCTGCTGAGCTGCTCCTAGCTCATGAAGTTGTTAATTCCTCAGTCAAACCAGCATTGTGACCTCACAGCCTTTAAGGAATTGATAAAATGGTGAGTCTGACAGTCACCTTCCAGCTGTTTCTCATTGTTTCAGTTTAGAGGAAAGTTTGGGAGAAAACACTCTGGAATGTGTTCTCTAAAAGTGCCTCCTCTAAAAAAGAAATCCCTTTCTGCCAATAGGAAATGAACCCTAGTGGATGAAAGTGAAAAAGCCCCAAACCATTTATTGACAAACAGAATGCCCACGCAGCATGGGAAAAAGGTAAATAATGCTAGATATTGAACTGTCAGACCTTAGTAGTACATATATATGCAAAACAAACAACAACCATGGCAGTAACAACCAACAAAATCAGAAGCCTTTCCCCTCGTGTGCAGTTCCGGGCACGGCCGGCAGGGGCGCTGTTGGCTCCTGGTTGGGCAGGGCCGTGCTATGAATCCTCCAAGCCTGCAGGGGGCGCTGTGGCTGAGCTCAGCCCCTTCCCCCTCAAGCGGACAATGGCGGCTCAGGCCACAGCAAAGGAGAGGGGGTAGCTCCCTTTCCAAAACTCCTGAGGAGCAGCCGCTCTCAGTACCACTCTGGGTGGCGAGCTAGACTGTATCAGTAGTCTCAGAGCAGCAGGCTGGCACATCAGAGATGAGCAGTCTCCCAGGGGACAGCTAATCAAAGTATAGCACTAACCGCAAAGCCATGGCAGAAGCACCGGGCGGGGTCCCAGCAGACGTGGGATGCTGAGCTAAAGTGTAGTAAAAACCCATGAAGCAGTGGCAGAAAATAGTGAGGGCTGGGCAGGGGATTGCTCACCTAGGACAGCTGATGCTGAGGTTGGACTGGCGTGCAGAGGGAATGGCCTGGCAGGGAATGCTCCCAGCTCCTGGGTCTGCGCACAGCAGGCAGTGGCTCTGGGCTCCCAGGCTGCAGAGGAGCAGAGAAGCAGGCTGGCAGGCCCTGGTCACAGTGCTGAAACAAGAAATAAAAACAAGAGGGGAAAAAAAAGCTGACCCCAGGACCCCAGTCAGACCCACCATGCCGTATGGCAGCTGTGTCAATCACCCCACCAGATGGAAGAGCAGCCCCTGGCCCCCAACCTCCGCAGGATCCTGGGCTGCCATTCACCCATCACAATATTCCTGAGCTGGAAGGAGGGGCAGTGTCACTTCTGAACACAAAACAAAACCAAAATGGTTATGGGATACGAACCATTTCCAAGACGCTCATTAAGAAAGAAGCCATAGAATCACAGGATATGCTGAGTTGGAAGAGTTACATCAGGACCATTGATTCCAGCTCCTGACCCTGCACAGGATCATCTCCAAGAGTCACACGCTGTACCTGAGAGCACTGTCCAAACATTTCTTGAACTCTGTCAGGCTTGGTGCTGATGGCTTTCCTGGGGAGCCTGTTCCATGCCAAACTATGCTCTTGGTGAAGAACCCTTTCCTGACACACAGCCTAAACCTCTCCTGACTCAGCTTTAAACCCTTCCCTTGGGTTTTGTCAATGGTCAGGAGAGTGAAGAGATCAATACCTGCCTCTCTGTTTCCCCTCATGAGGATGTTGAAGACCTCGTTTAGGTCTCTCATCAGTCTGCTCCAGGCTGAGCCAAGTGACCTCCTCACAAGGCTTCCTCACTTCATCATCCTCATGGCCCTCCTTTGGACACTCTCTAATAGCTTAATATCTTTTTTGTCTATCTTGTGGTGCCCAAACTGCACACAGGACTCAGGAGAAAATTGCCTCTTTCTAAGGAAGTTTCTATTCATAAGATATGCCATGATGTGTACATTTTGGTGAGGCCTGTTGTAAGTGCTTTCCACATTATGACTATTTCACCAATGTTTGTAGCTTTATCAAGCTACAAGAAGAGGTCAGGTGGCTTTTGGTTGTCACTATTGACAATAATAAGCATTCACTTTATCAAAGAATGAAAATAATGTAAACAATGAGTTTCTGCTAAAAATACAATTCTTACTTGCTGTTTCTCTGTTATTACTTTCCCAAACAGCAAACAACATCAGTCATTGAAGACAAACTGTTGTGCTATGACAGAAAATATATGCTTGCCTTACAGTCATGTTTTTCTTCTTTTATAATGGACAGTATTCATAATGGAAATAATAAATCTTAATGACTGGTTTCAAGAAATTTGGCATCAGACAAGTTCATATTTTATTCAATGTTTTAAGAAATGTTTTTCAGAAAGAAATGGTCTAGTAAATCAGACCCCAAGAAAATTATTCATCCATATAAGTTCCCAAGCTGTTCAGAGATGATCACTGAGACCATGAAGTTTGGTCTCGTGTATGCCACAGGCTGCTGATTTTTCCATTGCCAAATTAAAAAATGGAAGTATTAAATATCTAGAACTACATCGCTTAATCAGGCCAATGGTAAAACAGTCTGGTTTTCTTTGAATTTTTTATAATATAATCTTGTTTGGGGATTTTTAAATGTTGAACCAAGTCTAATTCGATCATGGCATCATTATTATACAGTCATGGACTGTCATACCTCTAATCTCCTTTCCCCTTTTATTAACAATAATTATAACCATAATGTTAAAATGGAAGCTGGGATCTGTTGCAAAACTAAAGGACCATCTAATACAAAGAACATAGGACTATTCTGTAGCAGTGTTGTAGGTGTGTTGACAGGATTTACTTTTTGCTAGGACTGTGTAAGTACATAGTATTTCTGAAGTCAATAAATATATGAAATTAGAGCTCATATAAAGAGTGTTTAGACTTTTCCCCAAAGGGCTTTTTAACCCAATGTGTTAATCCTTCTCTTCTACTCCTTGTGCTCATTATTGATCTGCACAGAGCATAAATGTCAGACTGCAAATTATATTTTTCTTATGAAAAGAACATTATTGATAACTAGGGATAAATTATTATATTTCTTGTGACATTAAATCACTGAAAGAAAACAAAAATATGAAGCATATAATAATCTAGTAGGCTAGTTTTATATCCTCACATAAGAAGATGGAAACATAGGATGACTGAAGTCTGGGGAAAGATTTTCTTAAATTAAACACTGGGTAGTGTTAAAAGTCAAAGAGAGAGGAGAGGTAGAACCACCAAAACAGCATCCCTTATATGAGTCTGACCCCTGTAAAATATTCACATCCTTAAATTAGCCTTAGGTTTCTTACTTATTAGGAGAGTTGGTCACCTCAAAAACTTATTAACAAGAATGAACAGAGTTGCTGAACCCAATACACCAGGACAGGTGATTGTTTAAATTGAATACTTCTCTAGCATGGTTATACAGAGAAACCTTCTTAAACTTATGGTTCAGAGCTGGAATTTGCTGCACCTGGCAGAGGCATGAGCGATTTTTTTCCAAAGATGGTCAGTTACACGTATAAACATTTCCTTTTTAATCACGTATTTTTGCAGTCAAAGCATTTAGAAGTTATTTGGAAATCACAGTTCAGTTCTTTTCTCTAAGAGGATTTAAAACCTCTTGCCTTCTACAAACAAGCTGGGTACTGGGGTGGAGATGACCTGGCTCAAACTCCTGAAACTCTTCCATGTTCCATTAAATGTCTGCTCATGCAAGAATAGTACTGCCAAGACTAACAGCAAGGTGCTCATCAGAGAATGCAGGCTGCTGATCCTATCCAACAACACACGGCACATCTATGAATAATGATCATAGAAATAGCAAAGCAATAAAATATGAAAGACAAACAACAATTAAAAGATTGTATTTATTTTGACTGTTCTGCCGAATGGTTTGGTTTGGGTTTTTTCATGATATAGGATAAATTGATACATAAAATTCCAATTTGTTTAACTATTTGTCCCAGTTTGAGACAAAATTTGGGAGGAAACTTCCCAAAGGGGTCTCCTCTAAAAAGCTGATTCCAGAAGCCCCTTTCCAACCAGTCTGGGAGATAATCTCCTTGGAGAAAAGAGGAAAAAGCTGTTCATTTCACAAGCAAAGTCCTCACAAACATGAAAAAACAAGAGAATAATATTAAACAATGAAACCTCTTGTTGCTCTGAAGAGATGGCAAATTCAGAGAGTCCTGTAGTTCAGAGAGTCCTTTTGTTTAAAAATAAGTTTAAAATAAAGTTTTAAATAAATAGAAATTAATAGAATACTTATTTATTTTTTTAGCCAAAACGAAGACTGATGCTGATGCTAAGAAAGCTAAGCAATGATTAAAACAATGCAGAAGTGGAATGTAAGGAAGCAACAAATGATGAAATTTAATTTTATTTTCTGTCCTTTAGATTATTTTAATTTTTTAGGCATCCATGTTTCCTCAACCAATGTCTGGAAGTATTCCATTTCCCTGAATGAGGATCAAGGTTCCTAAAAGAATTAAAATGCTTGAGAAAACAATTGGAACACAGCTTGCTACTTAGAAATTATAAAATCATTCACAATTCCTTTCTCTTTTTTTTTTTTTTTTTT
>VWZU01019633.1:494214-526061 GCA_013397095.1 Sterrhoptilus dennistouni
TCATTCCAATCCATGGGCCAATTTCCATTCCTGTTTTGTTCTTACATTGCCACTGTTGGAGCAGTTATCGATGGGGACTATGGTTATTGTGTTTTGGGGGTTCTTTCCCTCCTATTTAAAAAAAAATTCTTTCACATAAAAAAATTAAATGCCAATCTGTTTTTCAGCATTAGAAGTATGAAGAGAAATTAATATGCCCATTAAACTTCTTAATTCAATGATGGACAAATGGAACTTTGGGAGATCATGAGGAAATAGTCCTTGCAAGATTCCTGTGGAGTAAAATAGACACAGACAATTAAACTATGTGGGAGATCATATAAAAGAAATGGGATGAGTGAATTTTTATATAAATATTTATTTAAAGCATTAAATAATGTAATATTACTATATATTTTATCAGGTCTCAAATAACAAGTAATAAAAATATATTAAGCCTTTTAATGCTCTCAAAATCCACTGAAAATGTTTATAAAATAGTATATCTAACTAGAACACAAACACAGAGATAAAACCAATCTGAAATTGAATTACAACTTGACATTTTTATTTATTCAGTCAATTTGCCTCTGTAAGGGAGACATTATTCTAATTTGCAGGTTTGCATATTTCAGGAGCAATTTGGACTAATATCTGAAAAACCATTTTTAACCAAAACTTAAAGTGTATTCACCATAAACAACTATAACCCTGTCATAACATATTTTCGCAAGAATTTGTTTCATTATAATAAATTGTTATGCTGAAACCAGAGTGTTTAATATATTTGAATAACTTCACTTAAGTCTAGATATCTAAAATAAAATAAAATAAAATAGGCAGATTTTTGGACCTCAAGTCAATATTTCTTGACACTACTTGAAAAGCCCTTTCATAAGGATCATTTTGCAACCTCAGGTTTTATTCCTGTTAGAACTGAGGATTGATTTTTTTAAGTGTTTATTTCCTTTCCAAGTGGAACATGATGATCCAGCCATACAGATTATAAGCTCACTTTCCATGGAGTAGTGATTCAATTGAACTGGTACTCTGTGTTTGGATGCCAAATGCACAACAGTAGAATTTATTGCTAGATGCTGAGATTGTTTTTTACTTGAAAGTTTTATTTAATCTTTTTGAATGTCTTGGTTACTTGGAGAGAGATGTTTTGCCAACTTCATGAAATTCAAAAAACTTCATATAGCTCCATAAAATATCTTTCATGACCCGCTATTTAAAAAAAAAAAAAAAAGATTTAGAGTAAAACAAGAAGAGAGTTGCTTAATCCGTCAAAAGGAAGAATTAATTAACTAATATGCATCAGATCATTTTGTCCAGGTTCAGAACTGTAGTAAACACAATTCAGGTCAGGCAATAAACAGCATGATACCAGCTCAAGTGAACTCTGAAGATGCTGCATTTTTCAGTTAAACATGATTTGTATTAAAGGAAAAGCAGCTCTCACCTAATTATGGTCATGCCTAAATCCCCCAATGTCTCCAGTGAGTTGGTTTGCGGGTTGTCCTACACCTGCACTACCAAAAAGGTTTTCCCTACATAACACCATCTGCTAAATTAACCTTCTCCTTATCACTGGCCAGAGAACACATCTTCCAGCATGAATATTCCTATGCTTTATCCAATCCACAAGCCTCATAAATCCACATCAGTGTCTGGACATGAAAAGACAAGTTTAAAATTGCCCTATTAAGTGGACCTCGTATAATGATGTCTCAGGCAAGTATCTTAGCTTAGTTAAAGAACATGCCAGAACAAAGACTTTTATTAGTGCAAAACTTTTGCAGTTAGTGATGTGCTTTTGCCGTGTCTTTTGAAACAATGTTGCCCTCTAGCTTTCAAGGAATGAAAATAAAACAGAATAATTTAGGAAAACACATTGTGTGACTTGGAAGAGACCATACCAGCTTGGAATTTGTCTCTATATTTCTTATTCATCTGAAATATTTGACCTCACTGGGAGTTTTTAGCTCCAACAAATCAGCATTTCAGTCAACATCCCGAACAGAATGATGAAAGAAATAAATTAAATTATTGAAGTCCTCACCAAAACAAAAGAGATATTATCCAATGGTATCTGCCTCCACTACTTCTCCAATCAGATTTTTTTATTCTAAAAAATTATATTTCAACTATGAGATAAATACATGCTGGGTTGTCTCCCATGGTATGAAAACTCAAGCTATGAAGTACCTGAAGGACTCAAATATTTTAAATTCAATTCCTTCATAAGTACCTTTGAATTTCAATGGATTTTAATTACAATCAGAAAGGATGTGTCACTGGAAATGACAAATAATAATACTCAGAATTTTATTCCAGTTTCAAGTGGAAAATATTCTCCTTCACTGATTGATCAAAAGCATCACTTCAGGGATAAAATTGTTGCAGTTCACTTTATAGAAAGAAAATGACAAGTATCAGAATTGTCCTACTGTTAATTCACATTCCTTAATACAAGAATAGTATTCTGTGAATGCAAGAATGAGAATTACCTAGACCACATTTTTGTTTCTACCCAATATTTGAGCCTTGTTGAAAGAAGATGATCTTTTAGTCATTTTCTGTCTCATCCCTGAACATCTTCTCAGAAAATTATTACTGATGACTTAGAAATCTTTTCTTGAACAGATGTAAGAGCTTGCTCCAGAGAATGTTTAGGATAGCAGGAACTTGCCTAAAAGATCAAGCACTAAGTAATTGTCCTAAAGGCAGTTGTGGTCCAGTGCCCAACCCACTGGAATTCAGTGAGGAAAAGAGGAAACGAGCCCTGTTCCATGTGTAGGCACAGCACTGCTGGTGGTTCAGGATAATCGTTTCCCTGTGAAGAGTAGTGAGATCATGATGGAAGAGAATTTGTCTATTCCTTGGCTCTACAGGGAATAAGCCTTCAGATCAAATACAATTTTTCATGAAAATTTGATTTTTTTTTGTTAAGAATTTGGCTAAATATACACACATGAAAATTCCAGGGTATTAACTTATTAAATTGGAGATATCAGGTAGTTTTTATTTAAACTACGTCAGCAGAAATTTTTGTGTTACCAGGTAAATTACAAGTTGTTGTAGTATGAAATCTGGAAAGAGTCCTAGTTCAGATTTTAATTCCATTTTGCTGCAAAGCAAAAGACTTTCTCATTGTCTCATTTGATGTGAATGTTTATTATTGTCAAAGAGAATAAAAAACTTCCATAGGTTTTTAGTATATCTGTATTTAACAAAAAAATTTAGTGCCAATATTTCTTGTCAAGCTGGAAGAGAACCGTCTATTAGGCTCTCATCTTGTCATGTCAGCTTTTTCCTCCTGTAAAGAGAGAAAAGCTTCTTGCTTCTTTGGTCTTCAAAAAAAAAATAAATGTAGTAAACTCGTAATATTAAAAATCATTCTGCAAAAAATACATTTCTAGATAACTTGCAAAGTAAAATATTTTTTGCTCTTTCCCATAAGAAATCAGTATGTGCAGTTTGGAAGCAAAAATAAAAACTATTTGCCTATCAAAGCCAGACTGATAAAGGAATATTTTTTAGCTGACTCCACTTTGTCTTGAAGATGCAGTTTGGTGGCTTTTTACTAATCCATATATTTTTAGTTTTTAAAGCTAAATATGTTTAAACATTTTTCTGACTTCTGTGAATCCCCAAAGTCTGTATCATCATGAGACTGGTTGTAAAGGATAAGAGTTTGTTAACTCTCCTTGGTTACACCAAGATGAATATAAAGGGAATTTTTATGTTAAGGCAATTCTTTAATTCACAGATGTAAAATTGATGGTGAAAAGGGTGAGATTATTTTTTAAAATTATCCAGAAGTACTAATGAAGGTCTTTATTATAATAACTCAAGGCCACAATTTTAATTTTCTCTAAGCAGTTTCTATGATCACAGACTTGACCCAAGAACTTTGCAATAGTTTATTATCTCAATTGTCTTTATATAGATTTTCATACCTTGATGGCTACAAAAGATTATTTCTCTTGCTTATTTGCACACAAGGGTTTTCCCCTCCTCCATGGATAGCTCAATATATGTAGGATTTACATTTCTAATGTCTTACTCATGTAAGGGAATGCAATAAAAATATGAGGCATCTTTTTTTTTTTCTCTAATTGCACCTCAGATTTATATAAATTTACATCTCTACATAGTTATTCATTGAGCACCTGGGAAAAGCCAAGGAAATCTGTTAACTGATATAAAATCAGAGATTTTCCCCCTTATTTTCTCTCTCCAACATCATATACTTCAGGAATCCTTCAAAGTTTGCTGGAGGCTAGTAAAATTATACACAGCTGTTCTTTTCCCAGTAAAATGGAATACAGCAGCAAAGAAAAATCTACCAGAATGGATATTGTTCACAAAGAATGAAAGAAAAAAATATTGCAGTTAAAGCAATAGGTTTTGAACAATGAGCAAGTAACTCAATGTAACAGAAATCATGAGAAATGATGAAAGGAAAAATAAACCAACAAACAACAAAGAAAAAAGAAACAAAGAAAATAAAACACCTGAAGGATAAAAAACCCACTTTTCTTGGGAACAATGACCTAAGGAGGAGAAACACAGTACAAACTTTTAAAATAGTTATTTTACATATGGGGAATAGAGCATCAAATAAAAATATATTCAGTAAGAGCCATTTTCTCTCTACAAGAAATAATACACTGGCTTTTTTTTCCCTTGCCAATCATCTCCTATTGTTCTGTCAGAGATAATACTACCAAAAACTATTGACAAAGTGAAGTCTCCAGGCAAATGTTATACAAGTGCATTGTTAAGTTGATTTCTGTGGATAAATCACCCACCCAGTCTTGAGGAAGTGATACCTGAGTCACACCATCCACCTGCCTGTCCCCAGGTTTTTATGGGAATTGTTCACAAATCATGATAAAATAAACAAGTGCTTGTATTTACTATGGGATTTTAAAAGGGATGCTATGTTTGGGTATGTTTTGTTATGAGCTCCACATTCTTACAAGAGTTTCTTTAATTAAATTTTTAGAATATGTTAAACCTTTTTTTTTTTTTCTGCCAGTAGTATTTACTGGATGTTGTTAAATCATTATCTCCAAACTTGTGCTGAATTCTGCCAGAAAGACAAATTACCACTCCTTATTTAACACTTGCAAACAACCTCTGCCTTTTTTTGTGTTTACACAGCCTCAAACATAGTTCTAGAGAAACTTCTCAGATCTCTGAATTCTTAAAATTTAAAGATGAAACACATGAATGTGGCTTATTTGACAACATTTTTCTAGGGTTGAACAACAGCAAAAATGCCCCTTCTGGAATGAAATAGAAAATGGTTTTATATTTTATAAATATATTTATAATTTATACTATGTTTATAATATAATATAACTATACACAGAAGGAAACAGCCAGAGTTCATGAAGAAAAGAAAATATAAAGGTCCTAGATCTGGCCAGAACAGGTTTTAATTTTTGCTCCCTGCCTGGGGAGGCAGGAAGAATGAGAGGAAATGAGTGAGTGACTAGTGGTTTGGAGTGTTCCAGTGGAAACACTAAATTGAGGAATACCATTCCTAAACCATGACAATAAAGAGAAGCAGGAATTTCTGCTCTCCAGAAAATCCTGGTGTTAAGTAAAAATTGCAAGAGTAAAACCCTGATATTCTTGAAAAAAAAAAGAAATTAGAAGTGTGGGAAGAAGCAAATGTAATTCAGCACAGCAATAACATAAAAAACTAAAATTCCTTTGTATTTTCTACAATATAATAGATGTTTTATATTCAAATACATAAATGAACATATAGAATATCAAAAATTGGACACTAAGCTATCACAAATATTTTAGCATAACATCAATTAAAAACAAAATTATTGAAAGAAGACCACCAAATGAAAATATTTCCAGGGCTTTGAAACTAGATTTTGGAATCTGTCATTTCAAGAAAATATTTTAAAATGAAAATTTTCATGATTTTGAAAAAGAGTTTTCATTGTCTGGCCCCAGACAAGAGTTCTGTTTGCCTTTGCTATGCGAAACAGAATTAGCCAATCATAGTTAATATCTCACCTTTAAGAAATGTACCTAGAGATGATCTACTGATAACAATGCAAACAAAATTCACTCTATTCTGAATGGAGACATTTACAGAGTGCTGAAACACAGCTCCAATAAAGCTGTGATGACAATGGAGGTCAAATATCTTGAACTGTTTCACAAGAAACTGTTTAAAATATGCTGCATGTCCCTGATTTAGTGAAACACAATAAATGGTGAGATTCAAATAATTTGAAGACACTGTCTTAATAAGGAAGTCTCACATATATATATAAACAAGTTTTATTCATAATATTATATTGTTCAGAAAGTTTCCACACTCATTTAATTTCAGGAAGAGAAATAGGAAGTTGGTACACATAGGAGAAAATCTAGTTACATTAGCAAAACTACTTTAAGTTCTGGAGAATATTTTGCAATAATATATTTTTTTTTCCTCCTGTGAAATAACGCATAGTAAAAATAAAACACAAGAAAATCCTGAATTAAGATGTTGTTGCTCAGGTTTTGTAATTGTAGCTTTTTTTTTTTTTTTTTTTTTTTTTTTTTTTTTTTTTTTTTTTTTTTTTATTTTTAAGCAAATCTCATTTCTAGTACCTGGTTATCCTGTGAGGTCAGGTAATTTTCACTTCTTCAGATGTGCCTTATATAGTATCTCATTGATAAACAATGCAGTAATATGGCAAGGACATCTTGGAAGCTAGATAAATAACTTTAAATATAAAAAGATATATGTATTCTCTTTCTTGATTTCCACTTTAATTATGAGCAATCTCTTTTCTCAGTGTTTGTATCTTAGTGGGACTTCAAGAGAGGTAAATGACTGAAACAAGTTAAAAGACAGTGACCTATAACTCAATAGCATATCTCAATGTATGCACATATCAATATAGATATTTTTAGCTTATACAGTTCTAATTAAATTAAACCCAATTTTTATCAGTATGCATTTTTGAGTCTGCTGATTCTGTTTCTATTTTAAATTTTATCATCAAAGTAATTCCTAGTGGAATAAGTGCAGTATAAAATGCAAATTATCCTGAAAACCCAGCCAATATAAATGAGAATTAACAGACAATAAATACTTTACAGAATGTGTCTGTGACCACAGGATCTGAAAGTTATATCTGTCTTTTTTTTGTTTGTTTGTTTTCTTATGTATTTATATTTGACAGAAAAGTATAAGTAAATATTTCCTAAAAGGAAACAAGTGCATAGTACACAAAATCTTAACTGGTTCTGAATGACTAATCTATCCTTGGGGAGTTAATATTAACAGCATAATACAGAAGTTATTGAGCACTTCAAAGCCTCATGAAGCTTGTAGACAGCATTAATGCTTTGCATCCCTTAGGAACTATAAAATGGAAGTCAGTTCTTGCAGTGTATACCTTCACACTACGTGCTGAAATCAAATACGTGCTGTGAAGTTCACACACAGTCAGGATGCAGGCACAGAGTCCTGCAGTAGGTAAATCTCGCTTAGAGATTCGAAAAAAAAGATTGAAACAAGATATCTCTGTGTTCTCAGCTCTAGAAGCTGGCCTCTGCAAAGGATTAATGCCATACCACACATCCTAGGAGAGCTCCTGCACCACTGATTCAGCCGGCTCACTAATGGTGTAGAAAAGCTACACTTGCCAAAAATGACATAGGCTACCAATCTCAAGATATCCAGTATGGATATATAGAGGCTGACATGCAGACATGAACACATCCTGCCTATGCTCTGAGTAAGACAGATAGCAGTCTTCTTGAAACCAAAACAAATTTGTCCCAGTTAGCACATTAAAGTCATAAATTTAAATTGAGGTTAGGTATAAATTTTGAATGCCTCTATGGAAAGCTTTTCCTGCTATCTATCCCCACTCTCAAACTCCTTCTCATCATTTATTTGGAGAAAAGTGTTTGAGTCCAGACCTGTAAACTGATTAGATGGCCCAACTCATTAGTTTACAGTAATCCAAGAGAAGATATCCCAATATCAGTTTTGTGAGTATAGATGAATGCTGAAGTTCTGCAAGGCAGAAAGACAGTCCTTTCCTCTCTGTTTCCTTTCTAAGCTCTACAATGTCTACAGAATCACAGAATAGCTTGGATTTTGTAGGGCCCCCTAAAGATCGTCTTGTTCCAACTCCTCTGCCATGAGCAGGGACATCTTCCACTAGACCAGGCTGCTCAGTGCCCCATCCAGCCTGGCCTTGAACACTCCCAGGGATGGGGCACTGTCAGAGGCTGAAATAGTTCATGCCTCAAACATTGATAAAAAGTTTTTTCATTATAACAAAAACTGTGTAAAGAAGCTACAACCAAAGAAGCCTCCCTGAAGACAGACACCGGTCTGGGACTTTGGACTGAAAGTCAAACTGCTGAGATTGGATGAAGAGAAAACCCATTCTTCAACCACCTGAAACAAACAAGTAAACAAGGACAAGACTGTGAGGCAAAAGCAGCTGCTGTGCTAAGAATCATCTCTGCCTTGCTTGAGGTGGGGAGGCTGTACCCCAACAGACCCCTGTGCACAGATTTCCCTCCTGGGACGAGGTGTGGGGAGGCAGTTTGGGTGTGCTGTACCCTCTGCCCAGGGCAGTGAGCCCATCCTGCTCACACAGCCTGGCTGTGGAACCCCCACGGGACATTCACTTGCTGAGGGGGGGCCTTGACCCATCCATGGCCCCCAAGAGTGCCCCCAGAGGCATTCCTGAGGCCTTGCCCCACAGCATTGCAGTGATGGAACAAACCCAGAGTCTCCTGTGAGAGACAATGGAAAACTCCCCTCCACCAGGGAGGTGCCTGGTTTTCCTACCTGGCCTGAGTGTGCATTAACCCATTGGATTCTGTGCTTTTTAGGGGGACCTTCACCACCAAGACCAGCTGGAGAGCATCAATGGAGCATCAATAGGATCCATGGATGGTGATATTTCCTTGTTCTGTCCCTGTTACTTTCTGTCCCTGCAATCTATTTCCTGTTTCTTTCTCACCCTTTCTTATTTACTATCAAATAAACTCCATACTATTGTCACTGGCATTTGGTCTCATTTGCACCTTAATTCAGGCAGAGACATTTCTAACAACCTCAGCAATGGGATCTATTGCTGACAGGCATCCACAACTTCTCTGGGGAATCCGTGCCAGGACCTCACTACCCTCATAGAAAAGAATTTCTGCCTTATATCTGATGTAAACCTGCTCTCTGTCATTTCAAAGCTATTCCCCCTTGCCCTGTCACTACACACTCCTGTAAAAAGTCCCTCTTCAGCCCTCTTGTAGCCCCTGACAACACGGAAGAGTGCTATAAGGTCTCTTCAGAAAACTACATCTGTATTATACCCTAATAAATTCATCTTGTCTCTACAGTCAGATGATATCCCACAAATCTTGTTCTTCATAAAAGTCAGCGGTAAAGTAGGTCTGAAGGAGATAAAACTTAGCTCCTCTTTCAAGTCGTAGAGATCAGCTGAAACTTGTTTTTCAGGCTACTAAATAATTCTGAAAAATGTGACCCACAAATTTCTCAACATAAATAAAAGTCAAAGGAAATGGTCAGGAGTGAGACTATATCCAGGCAAACCTGAATGTAGCAGAGACATTTATATATTTCCTTAGGTTTTTCTTCCCATGCGACAACAAATGCAGTAAGTAGCTTGAGCTTCCTAATAGAAGTTGTGCTCAGATGACAAATTATTTTCAGTATGGCAATTATGAATTGAAGACCTGCTGCTTCACTCATCATATTATGATTTACTTGAGAGAACATGAAAACAGCTTGTATACTTCAGCACACAGACCACCCCTACTTGATGGAAAAAAGAAAAAGTTTTTATTTCTCTGAAGTTCTTTACATTTCAAAGAAGATATTCATATTTTAAATATGCTTGAAATAAAGACAACAACTAGATATCTATTCTAATTTAAAAATTCAAACATAAAGTTATATTACAGTTATTTCATTTAATATATTACGCATACATTTACCCAGAGTGTCTGACCCCTAAACAACTTTTCTGCAGATTTTTCAGACTGGGTCCTGACTTCCTAATTAGCTGGATAAGCCTGATGAAGCAGCCCATAAAACTCCTTCTAGATTTAGGACTATGGTATTTGATTAATTATCTAATATCATCACTCTGGGGTTTTCTCCTTGCCCAATTTTGGTTTGCATGGTAAAATCTTTTGTTTTTCACAAAGACTTCTGCTGTGTTAGATATCAATTCCCTCCAGGGAAAGGACTACTCTCAGGAGACTGTTGTTTACTCTGTGAGATGCTCTTGATGTGATGCCCTTGAAGGTAGAATCAAGAACATAAATTGATTGGTACTTACTAACATGCATATTGTTGTCTGCAGTCTGCTTTGCTATCATAACTACTCTAAAGAGCTATTTTTAAATTATTTTCTTCTAGTTTAATATTTATTATTTAGCTTTTTTCTCTAGCTCAGAAATGTTATAGTATACGGCATTGTGTCTCAGTAATATGATTCTACTGCTTAAGAAATTAGTTGTGCTTTTTCTGCTGATAAATGTGAGCCATTATCAATTAACTTTCTTAGATTGTATCTAATAACTATTATTTAGTAGTTCAGGCTAAATCTATGGGGAACTTTTCCTTTCTTTTCTGTTTTCATAAAGATCGTATTTTTTCCACATAACTAAAATTAATACTGAATAAAATTTTAATTCAATTAGCAAGTAGTAACTTTTCTTTTTCTAGTAACATTAAACAGTTATTGAATATGCTTCTAACTATATTGATATGATTAATTAAATTGTGTTATTATCTCCACAGAGATTAACTAAATAGCTGATAGACCCATCTCTTGATATTCTCAGAATAAACAATCTTGATAAACAATCAGCAATAAAACTAAATGTATGCAGAGCTGGTGTCCCTCATTGCCAGAAAAGGAAATCCCATCTTATTTTATAACCTGAAATTATATAGTCAAAAACTTACTTTATTCTTTCAGAAAATGTCTCTTTCCTACTACTACAAAAAAAACCCCACATCACCTTATTTAATCCAAAGATATACATAAATGTCTTTTAGTTTATAATCAGGGAAGTGTTCATTTTAAAGCTATTAAGAAGATTAAAAACACACATAAAATTACAGCTGCAGAGATGTAATTCAGAGGCCTTAGTAGCTAAGATTCTATTAGAACATTTTCAGATTTAATGACATTTACATGTTTAGGTTATGTTAAAATGTATTGCTAAATGCAGTTGTGTATATGCACTCTAATTCCCATTTATATGTAAAGAAAACATGGTTCATGTTCAATACCTTTCCCCCACCCTATTCCCCTTACAAAAGAGACTTGCTCATCTCTGCAGCATTTAATAGAGAGGAGACAAAACACTGATCAGAAAAGAGAATTTCTGAGAATTTTGGGTTCAGCTGCTGTCTGAGACCCTCATTTTGTAAATGTGAACTAAAGCAGGTAAGAGGTCTCAGGAAAGTGGGTTGGCAAAACACTGAGCTCACTCCAGAAGCAAGATTCAGTTACAAAGAGAAGGCTCAGGGGCTGGGAGATTCATTTGGAATATCACAATTTCGAGGAAAAAACGGAATTATAGGAGAGCCATCAAAGTCCAAGGAATGTGTATTAAAACTACTCTGGGTTGATATGTGGAAAGACACTTCCTTTCTGTATATGTTATCCAAATGCAAAAGTAAACATCTTAGTATATTTAGGGATTTTACTAGCAGTATTAATCTGAATCTTTTATCCTCATTCTCCATCTAGACACCCTACACGTCCTACTAGCCTATTTCTGAGTTCCTGTAAATGTCTCTTAGTAGAAGCTGTAGCTATAATTAGGGAAAGTAAATTCTTTAGATATAGAAAATAATCAATGATGGTATTCATCTTGTTTAGTTATTTATATTTGGATATCCTTTACAGGATAAGATTCTGAAAAATTATAAACTGACTTTGGCAAACTTTGCATTACAAGTTGTTGAATGAGGTGGCAGAGAATTTGATCTAAAAGTAATTTTTAAAATACTAAGAGGGAATTTTTCTGAAGGACAAAGTAAAATCTGTTTTGGCATTCCATGAAAAGCAGGAGTCCTTTCTCAATGAGAACATAATAAATATACTAGAGAAAATGAACTTCACCACATGTAAACTTCTGTTGCTTCCCATAGGGGTTACACATAAATATACTTTAATTTCCATAGCACTAGCCTGTGGTCTTATTGCCCTCTCTGCCTCCCAAATATTCGTGGTTTTTCAGCTGGATCTCCTTTTAACCTTGCTACTGCTTTTTCATCCTGTACACACCTAAAACTTCCTCCACTCACTTCAGGAGGAAATTTGGCATAACAAGAGCGAAAAAGCAAATCTTCCAAATCCCTCTTTTAGGGGACACTTCCTTTCTTCAAGTCCTCTTTTGTTCTGTTAGGGTAGGGAGAAATTTCAAGAGGGCCACAAGTTATTCTATAAAAGATTATCCTAATATTTAACCTTATTTGTTCAAGCCCCAACTATTTGGAGTGCCTCCCAACAGAACAAGTCTCCCAGATGTTCTTAGGCTGAAAAACATGTTTGTGACACCTTGAAGTTTGTATTTATCTAGAGATTAAAATAAAGAAATAAATCAGTAAAGGGGGTTTATAAAAATACACATTTTCAGGGTTCAAACAGTACATGTATAAATAGAACTTATATTTATAATGTATAAATTCAGCAAGCATTCCTTTTTGTTGTGATTCACTCTCACTTTGCCAACCTCCTCCTTGTTAAAAATCCTTGTAGAATATGATCTTGGAGTCACACATCATCAAGGTTCAGAAGCAAGTGTTGCACCACATAACTCAGGCATAAATTTCAAAATAAAGATGGCATTTTGAAAACTAGTGATGTGTTAGTTTTATAAATAAACAAATTACTTTATCATTAAAACAGAAACATTCTCTAGGATCTAAAGACCTGATTCAGTTTTCATGATGTAAATGCAGGGACAAAAATAGGAAAGGTCTAATGATATCAGCAAAATAACAGCACAGTAAATTTCAGTGTTAGATAAATGTTCCTCAACAACATTACTGTGCTTCTTCTCATATCATCTATGAAGACTTTAGCATTGCACCCACAAGCCTGTTTTGAAGTTCCTCATATTAATGAAGTAGAGCAGAATGGAAGACAGTATAGAAATGAAATTAATAGCAAGAAATGCTCAGGCAGAGGAAATTGGAGGAGAGAAAAAAGAAAAAAGCTGAAGATTTGATCTCATTGAAATCTGTTTGTCTTTACATGGCCTCTGACTGATTTCTGCCTCTAAAATAGTCTGTGTTTTTCTACTGGTTTTATTAGATGATATTACTCTAATGGAGATGAATAGAGTATCAAGAGGTTAATGAAAATGATGTGAACTATTAAAAGTACATTTTAGTGAGTTATCTAGTGTAACACAGAAATACAATCCATGAATTATTTTCTTCAACCAGTGTATACATGAAAGACAATATTTAACTGTTAAAGATGGCAGTTACCAATTCTATTTACTATTATTCATATGAGAAATTGTTTATTAGGTCAGAAAAATTACAAAAGAAAAGTGATTTCTCTCAGGAACAGCTTTTACTTGGGCCAGTGTCCCAGTCCATCCAACACAGGCATGTCCAAAATTGTATCAACTGAGGAGCTTTATCATAACTTGTTAGTAAAAAGAGCACAAAAGCACCATTCTGGAAAGTAGAAGATATATATGTTCCAATTCTATACCTTGAATAATTTTGAGACATTTTGAAATCATTTTCAAGCATAAATTAATGTCTACTTCTAAAGATTAACTGAATGATATTTCAGATATTGCTTAGATATCCAATAAAGGGCTTTGTATAAGTAAGCTATTTTTCTCAGTCCTGCCAAAGTAACCACCATTAGAACAATTACTTTGAAACTTGCAGCAAAGAGGGACATTATTCATATTGATCATTATGCATTTACACCACTAATTTTGGATATTCTTAAAAGTGATTGCATTCAATTTGTGGCGACATCATGGCTTAGTTTAACCACCAAAGGAAGAAAACCATTGTCAGGTGTAATTTCAAAAATTAAGCCTATCCTGGAAAAAACCAGATGCACATGCCCATGTGAACAATATAAATAAATATCCATACCCACCAGGAAGTCTTTTCTCTTCCTCCCCTCATCAGATTCTCTTTACACAATTGTCTTTCCTATTACTTAAAATGCTAATGAGGTGAGATAAGTGACACCATCCATGTTCCATGTATAGGGTGATAAAAGAGTCTCATCTTAGTCTCTAACAAGACTTTTTTTATGTTAAAATTGCTGAATCTTTGGGAGCAGATTGAATCATTATTCTCTTAAACTCCATATGGCTACCTTCCCATTTAGGTATTTTTCTTTATCACTATTATGCCACCACACGTACTGGCAGGTAATGACTATTTACCTTTCTCCCTTTTTATTTTTTTTCAACTTACATTTACAGGATTTCCACTGGTTCTGCTGATAAAAATCTAAATCAATGTCACCTCAATTAATAGTTACTCTAATGTTTATTGTCTCTAATTTAATCCAATGAAGATGGAAACTAATCATGAAAACTTTTTCTTAAAGAGATAACACCCCCTCAAAGTCATGATAATATTCTCCATGCAAACAACAGCATAGCTATCCCTCCTGATTTCTCTTTTCTCTTCCTAACATAATTTTTGATGTACTTTCAAGTCTTATTTTGTTTTTCTTATGCTTCAAGGGGCCAAAAAATATGTTGTATGTCATATAAGTTATGCATTATTTCAGACCAGGATCTAAGTCCACCACAGCCAGAATACAAACTAGACTGTTTTAGAGGAAAAATAATCTTAGCCACCTCTCTCAAAGTCCTTCTACTCCCAAAATAAAAGTCACAGGTCAATGTGCCCTTATAGCCTCTCTCAACTGTAAGGCAAAGAGGTTATTCAATATTTCCTGGGGGAAAAAAAAGTAATTAAACAAATTCCAGAAGAAGGTCTTGCAATACTATGTAATAGCACCACCTGGTGACTTCAATCTTGACGATTGGAAAAAAACAAGTGCATTGATACAAATGCTTCTTTTTCAACTGCTAATCTCAGCAATCTTCATTTTAAATAAAAGAGTTAATCTTCACTTGTGCAAATTGAATCCAGATAAAAACAAGATCAGAATATTATAAAAATGAAACAACAAGACCCTGTAGTATGTGTGCTCTTCCCCAAGAACCTTCTACATGCATGTACCTAGGGACAAGACCTTTATGAAAAAAATGGATACTTATGCTTAATGCTATGACATTTTACTCACTTGATCTTTGGAAAGAATTCAAGTGATTTATCTGACATAAATTAAGTGCACTAAACAGATCAGTAAATAAAAATACATCAATTCAAGTATCAATCTTCCACTTATTTCCTCACGTTGCTTCAGATGACTAAAACTTTGGGATATGTCCTTGTAATGACTTAGCTGGCAACCTGCACGTGGAATTTTTAGAAGGCTCAAACGAGAGGAAGAGCTGATTTAGTGCAGGAGAGTTTGGCCTTGTTGCTAAAGAAATGGGATGTTACAGGTTAAGTTCAACAGGATGAGTATCTTATTATCACATATTTGTATTGCAGCAGCACCTCCATAACCAAGCCAAAGACCAGGACACATTGTACCGGGCTGGTACAAGCCATTAGCAAGAAACAAACCTTGTCCAAATTACCTTATTAAGTAGGCATTCGGAGATTTAAAATCCAGGCACGCATTCTGCTCCCATCTTAAGCAGATATACTACATCAAAATATATTTCTAACATTCGGTTTCTCTCTTACAAATAAATTTGAACCAGGCTTTACAAGACAGAAATGTTGAAAATAAATTACTGTAATTAGTAAGAGGGAACTATTCACTACATAAATTCCATGCTATGCAGAACAGAAAAGAAGAATTTCAGAATGACTCTGAACCTTTACCTGCCAAAATGCACAAAATATGTCTGAAAGTACAAATAATATTGGAAAGTACAAAGTGATATATGAAAGTAAAAAATGATGTATGAAAATATCATCAAAACAATGCCTGATTCAAACTATGTCTTGTTCATTCATTTTTCTTTATATTAGGTAAAAAATATATTGGACAGCGCATACTTTCTGGTTAGGAGAATTCAGAACCTAATTTTTAACAAGATTTGAAAGTTTACAGAAGGAAAACTTTTGGTACAAGACAAGTTCTCTTTAAAATATTGCCTTAAAAAATAGAACAGGATAAAAAATTGTGTTAAAATCATTTCTGAGCAGCTTTTATAGAAAAAACCTGCTAGGTTTTTACAAAACCACAATGCTTATAGAAGAAAGACTTGAGCACAGTAATGGGAGTCCTGCACAAATAAATTATATTCAGGTGTTTTGAAAAGAATAAAATATTGGCAGACATCTGTTGACTTGCCAAAACATAGAGGTTCATAATAGCTAAAACTTCAGACGTGTGATAGCACATATTCCTGTGGTTTACAAAGGAAAATGCCTTTCATGATATATTTTCTTTGATTCTGAAATTTCTGGAATCTTTAACGTCCTATATAGGGGTGGGAGAAACCCAGAATTTGTTGGCTTTGCTGTTTTGACTTTTTTTTTTTTTGTGAATCTTTAGACTTCAATTTTGCACACAGAGAAATAGAGACCTTATGAACAATGGAAAAGATGTAGAGAAAAAAACACATTATAGCAAATTATTCTATTAATCTAGAATAATTTATATCAGAGCAGGGAAAATCAGAAACATAATATGGCAACCCTAAAAACAGAGGTAACTTGCAAGCTTTTATATCATTAACTTTTTTGACAGACAAACATGAGAAGCAGCAGCTACTGTGCATTAGTTCCATGGTGCAACCATGTAATCAGTCCTCACTGAATTTTATGTCCTCTACTGTGAGAGCACAAGGGTTGATCCAAGGAAGTCTAGTTTTGGGATCATCTACAAAGTTCATTATTCAGAAAGCACAATTAAACACAGCTGAGAATCCTCAGCTGCTGAAGGTAGGGTCTGTTACCTTTGTAGTGTAGCTGGAGGAGGTTTGGGTGAGAAAGGTCTTGAAGATCCTCACTCAGACCACTGGGCTGGTTTGGGAGTCATTGCCATCTGTGAAGCTTCTGATTCTGCAGATAAATTAAAATATTTCAAAATAAAACATAAAGGGAATAGTAATATTGCTAACAATAGGAGTAACAGTGAGGCCAGTATGAATAGATCGAAGCAAAGGCTGTAACTACTGCTCTTTTCTCTCACAAAATGATGAAAAATGATGAAAAAGATTGCTTAAATACAGTGGAGTACAGACTCATTTCTTTTAGTGAATGGCACTCAAACAGTCAACAACTGAGGGACAAAGCTCCTTGAGGGAAGTGTCACCTGCATTTTATGTGGACTTTGCCCAGTTCCAGGGTACATCCAATGTACCCTGAAATGTATATGTACATATGATAATGTACAATATGTACAATATCTTTTCTGTAGAATTATTATTATTATTATTATTATTATTATTATTATTATTATTATTATTATTATTAAGAGAGAAGATTGTGTTGAATTAGTGGAGTGCTACTGATGAAATCAGGGAGACTTAACCCCGCTTGATGATTTCCTGTCAGTTCAAATCACTTCATGAGTGTCTCAGAGACAGGTTTGTGGGCTCTGCTGTAGAATTGGCAGCCTTGTCTTGCACCACCTTTCTATGCTGTGGGACTTTTTGAGCACCTCTGAGGGGATCCAAACAGGATCTCATCCTTTATTCTCTAAGTTGCCAGGGACAACCATCAATGGCAAGAATGCAAGAGTCTGTGAATGCATTTTTTGAATTACTTGTCTCAAGAAATTTTCCATTTAAAAACTTCAATTCTGATTTATTTCTGCCAAATCAAAATACCAGGATATATAAGTACCAAAGACCTTCTGTATAAATAGCTTTATCAAACAATAAGCTGGAAATTAGGAGGTCCCTTCAATGAAACAAAACAATTTGAACATTTCAAGTTCATAAACACTTGCACATTGCAAAATATAATTTACTACTAACCTAGAGTGTTTCACTCTTACTTCCTTTCCACACTTATGGATTTGGGGGGTTTTTTTATCTCAGTACAATTTTGATTCTGAACTGCAGTTGAACTTTCACTTTGTGCTTCTAAGGTACTTCTTTTCACTGTTTTTCAAAATTCATGAGAAAAACAGAAGCCCATTATATCTTGTTTACCTTCTGAATATATCTGAGCTCTTTTATTATATAATATTTTATATAAGAAAACATTATATTATATATTATATAAGAAAATTGCATTCTGAGGTTTTATGATGCTTTTATTTTACCATCTCAGAATAAACATCAATTGGGACATGAAAATCTTAACATCACACAGGTCCAACATACAACATTTTCTATATATCTGACAAATTCTTTTTGACCTTGAGACTATATTTTAGAAATAAGCTGGATCTAGAAAGGTTCAAAATGCTCCAACAAATTTCTGGTTTATTACAGACTAGTCTTTCTCACTGTGGATAATTAATTTTTGATTTCTAGTTTTAATTTAGCTAATGTCATCTCCCAAAAAGTGGATCATCCATAGACCCTCTTAAGTCTGTCATTACTGTGCCCTCCAACCAGTGAGTGTCAGAAACTTCTTCAAGTTTCTAGCCAAAAGGATGTCAATATTTATATTTCCTGATCAAGGCTAGACATAACCTTTTGCAACAATAAACAGATCTAAACACAGGCACTAAGGCTTTTTTTTTTTTTTTTCCTTTTTCTCTCCAGGCTTTAAAGGTTTTTCCTATAATTCTCTTTTTAATTTTGCAATGTCATTACAAGACTGTGGCTATTGGACCTTCATGAACTCTTTAGTAATTTTCTTATCTGTCACATACAATAAAATATCTTTGTCTGTTGTTTTCCAGCTGATATGCGCCTGTTTGTACTCCTAAAAGTTGTCAGAGCTAGCTACATCTTATTTCATTAAATATATATAAGATGATTACTCACATACACATAAATACGTAATATCTTAATTAATTTATTTTTATAGCTGTCCCTACACACAAAAATGACTGCTTATAATTTTTTTTAAGATAGTTGGATTTTGGTCATATTGTTTAATAGAATATAGTTCAGCTGGTAGATACTTAGTTTTATTCAGCTGGTAGATACTTAGCTTTATTCATTGTCCCATCAATTTCAGTGTGGTGAATAAACATTACCTGTAATTAATTTTATATATTTTTAAAAAATCAATGTGAAAGGTGCATATAATCAGTCTAAGAATAGACTGTTGAAGGATCTAACTGGAAACACATCCTTGGAGGAAGATTTCCTGATAAAATCCCAATGGAAAATGCACTTAGGGTAGGTTTATAATTATTTTATGGTGGTGATTTTTTGATCAAAATCTCATGGAAGAATACCACAAATCTCAAATGGTTTGTAGAAGTTACCATTGACATTTGTGTAAACACCAGATCATCAAAAAATACTAACAAATGTGTTAAACAGAATTCACTTCTCCAAACCATGACAGATATTAATCACACTCACTTCCTTTACTTATTAAATCTTGTGCTATCCAACTCTTCAAATTATCTCTTCAATCTTTATCAAGCTGATCATGTTCAAGCTTTTCTAGTGTGTCTTAGCACAACAATGCTTTTGCTTTCTCCTCTGGCATTTTCCTCTGTGTTTCAAGTTTTGATAACTATCTAAATGATGTTCAATGGTTTTAATCCACTTGGGAACAGTGTGCCTATGCACAAAGACTTAAAACGATAAGATTAAATTGTTTCAACCTCTTTCAAGTTACTAATGAAATACAATGAACCCTTGAAAACAAAGGTTGTAAATCTGAAATCCAACTTAAGTGTGAAGAAAAGATGAATTATCGTAATGAGTTTCAGACAACATATGAACTATATCAATGCATATGGCATATAACTTGTATCAGATATTTTCCATTCTGCTTTACTTTTATTTTGTTGTTATGCTAATATTTATTTACTACTTTGTTTTTTCATTTGGGAAATATTGAATTTCACATTATGAAAGTTCAATGCATATATATATTAAAATTCTACAAGGTTTTTGCCCAGTATAAGAAATAAAGTATTCGCTTTAAGTTTTTGGTATATGTTTACTTTTATATATTCTGTGTTTATATTGTGGCATATTTTCTTATAATATCCCATTCCAAATTTTATTTTTATTTGTACAACAACAAGAAAGATGCAATAAAATTTTCATGCAATAAAAATAAACACAAATCCTAACCCACAACTTGAAAGAAATCCAACCTGAACCCTAAAAATCTTTCAAGAAAATAAGCAAATCAAAAGACTTACCTTCTTATCAGCCAATTCCCCTTTTGCACATATTTATACTCCCTGATCCAAGCTGAGATTGGAAGCAAAAGTGTTGAAATATCATAATGAAAAGCCATCCAACCCAATTCTAACAGCAAACTAGTAACCAACCAAAGGAAGAAGGAGGAAAAGATTAAAAAATTAAAAAAAATCTACAGCAAGTACAGAATGAAAAATCTCCTTCTATCATTTTAAGTATTTTGTGGATGCTTCCAATGACAGTGTTCATATTTTCTTTGTATCACCAATTAGTAAAATAGCAAATCTGTAAGAGATGAGATGCACGAGCAGACGGTCTTGAGTAGCCTGTACTGCTTGTCTAAACTCAGCTGAACTAGAAGTTGCCCCAAATCTTATAATATGGTTAAATACTTTTCCACTCTGATTTTACCTTTTCACACTATCTGAACCAGCTTAAATTGTCTCATGACAGGGGAGAAAAATTGCGTTCTAAAGACCATTCAGGCCAAGACTATGCCCATTTGGGACTCTCCACTCACCACAAATTTTAATCACATAGAATCTTGTTAACATCTATTGCAGTTAATGATCTACTCCCTCTAGATGGTAAAATTGCTCTGAAGTAAAGCATGTTCAGAGCAACCTAAAGAGCACAACTTAGAGCAACTCTTAAAGGGCAGAGGGGTCAGGAAAAAAGGTTAATGTATTGGGTTTGTGTGGCCAGGCTTTGGTAGCAGTTGGGCTACAGGGGTGACTTCTGGAAGCTTCTTCCATGTCTGACAGAGCCAATCCCTGGCATCTCCAACATAGACCCTCTGCTGGTTAAGACTGGGCCAGTTAGAAATAGTCAACAGTGCCTCTATGATAACATGCTTAGGAAGGGGGAGAAAATTTATTTTTCAGCAGCTGTAACCGAGACCAGAGAAGAGTGGTGTGAGAAGATGTGAGAGAAACAGCTCTCCAGACACCAAGGTCAGTGGAGAAGGAGGGAGAGGAGGTGGTCCAGGTGCTGGAGCAAAGATTCCCCTGCAGCCCCTGGTGCAGCCCCTGGTGAAGCAGCTGAACCCCTGCAGTCCATGGGGATCCAGAAGGATGCAGATATCAACTCTCAGTCCTTGGAGGAGGCCCACACTGGAGCAGCTGGATGCCTCAGAGGAGGATGTAGATCCATGGGAAGCCCTGGAAAAAGTTTCTGGCAGTGACCTGTAGAGCCCTGGAGAGAGACGCCCTCATTAGAAAACATTTCCTTGAAGGACTTGTGACCCTACGGGAGAACCACGCTGGAACAGGCCATGCCTGAAGGATTGCAGCCCATGGAAAAGGAGGAATGTTGGAGCAGTTCGTGAAAATCTGTAGCCCATGGGATGGACTCATGCTGGAGAAGCTCACAGAGAACACTCTCCTGTGGGATGGACCCCATGATGGAGAGAGGAGGTAAAGCTGGGAAGTAGGAAGGGGTTGGAAGAAAGATTTTTTTTAAATTTATTTTACTTCTCATCATTGTGCTTGAATTTTGATTGGTAATAAATTCAGTTAATTTCTCCAAATTGAGTCTGTTTTGCCCACCACAGTAACCAGTTTGTGATCTCTCTTGGTCCTTGTCTGAACCCTTTGTTACATTTTCTCTCCTCTAGCTGCAGAGGAAGTAAGAGATTGGCTTTTATGGGTACCTGGAATCCAGCCAGAGTCAACCCACCACAGCCAGAAAAAAATTGATAGAGAGAGAGTGTAAGTGGCTTTCAGGTCACTTCATGTTTTTCAGAAGAGCTGAGAGCTACATGTCCTCCCAGTTTCACCGATCATATTCCATTTTTCATGCAATCGAAGTAGGCATAATCAGGAGGGACAAGAGAAGAGGTCATCTTTCAGTCTTCTTTTCTTTGAGATAGCCGAGCCTTTTTCTAAATGGAGAAGTTAGTGGAATATAGAGTAAAGGTCTGATACTGAATTGCTCCAAGTATCTCTCACAACCTTCCTACCTAAATTCTCTTAACTTGCACATGGGTAGAATCAGAGTATTATTATATGGTGCTTGCCCAGCCTGGCTTAGAGATGTGGCTGCAGCCCTTCTGAAGAGGAAGGGAGAAGGATCACATCTGACTTTTGGGAGACAGAACACCACTGTGTCACAAACCCCTCTGCTGCAGCCCTCCCTCCTGGCACAGCCCCATCTGGTGGCAAGATGCCAAAATGTTTTAAATTAGGTCAGAATATTAAAATTATTTATTTACTTACAATTTTTGTAATTATTGAATGCATCAATCAATTTTTAGATAATTTAATTATTTTTAATACCTTACCTGTATTAGTCACACACAAAATCCAGAAGTAATATTCATGTGAAAGAACTGCACACCAGTAAATTTAGTAAAAATAGTTATGTCAAGCATATTTACTCACTAGAACAAAATCTGAAAAGTTCTGACAAATCACTAGAAAATAAAATACATAAATTGACAAGCTCTCAGAATATAAATAAACTAAGATCTTAACCATAATGGGCAAACTTATTCACTAAAAGTTAAAAAACTCAGAAAATAAGCAACCAATATGTAAATATACAGCACAAAAAGAAGTACACATTTTCACAAGCTGGATGGACTTATCAAGAAATGTCTATGAGTTTGGAAGACACAGGAAAGAGAGATTAGGGCAGTTATTGGGTGTTCAGGGCACTACCTGTGAGATAAAAGCAAAATAAACTTGTTTTGGGGACATTTCTAAATTAATGAAGTGAGCTTTTATAGTTTATTGAAATAAAAAAAAATCCAATTTAGAAAAAAAAATCTAGTTTCTTCCCCAAACCCATCTACAATATAATTAAATTCTGTGGTCATCACACACAGATTCTGTAAAATCAAAGTACAGATGGTGGTTTATTACAAAATAACATAGGAGGCTTAGAATAGATGATACATTTGGTCATTTTTGCACATAAACTCCCTGATTAAGTATGAAAAATGTGAACATTTGTTTGTCTTGGAAAAACTGCTATTACTTGTCAAGCATGACCAATTAGGTATTACTAAACTGTTATCCATATAATTAAGAAAAACAGCCATCTGTAAAGTCAGAAGTTTGAATCTCTGGTTTTTGTGTGTTTGGTTTGTGACTGTTTCCTTCCCCACTACCACCACCCCCCAGCTTATCAAATGTTATTTTTATGGTCTATTTTACTTATAAAATAGTAACAGAAAAAACCACAGAGATTGCTGATTGCAACCAGTCTTTGAAAATTTCCTTTATTCTTACTTTCTTGTCTCATTTTTTTTGTTTTCTCTCCTTTTAGCAACAGATGTAAGCTGAAAATAAGGATGGAAAATGAGGCAGGTTCTAAGAAATATTTCATTTAATGGATGTTCAAGATGTAGATAAGAGGGGAAAAAATGAAAGCTTTTAAATTTTTTTCACTCTTGTTTAATTGTTTGAGATTTTAAACTGAGAAAGGGAAAAAAGCCATTTACTTCTAGATTCTGTATGGTTAAAGCAAAGCTTTGCCAGAGAAATATAGCAAGCAAGACTAATTGCAGCTTAGGCTGATATGACAGTGTTTGTAGAAAGCAGGTAGGGTCAATCAAGACATTTGGACTCTTTTAACGTGGCATTAACAAGGGATGGACTAAAGATGCTCTCCCAGTGTGCTGGTTTTAGAAACTCACAATTTCTCTCTGAACCATTTATTTTTAGTGTTAGATAGCTTTGGTGCCTTGTTTCTTCATGCTTATGCTCAGAGAAGAGCTGAGAGATGTAGAGAAGGCCTTCTGATGAAAACAGATACCAAAGATTATGCCTTGCATGCAAAAAAAATTTTCTACATTCAAGATAGAATTCCTGAGTTTTGAATGTTTCTTGCTGAAATCCATGCATTGTTTTCCATTCCTTTATTCATTTGTCACACAAGAGTGCTGCATACATTGGTGTGCCCAATGTGAGATGCATTTTGATTTTATCATCAGTATTGTGCAGTTTACAGTGAAGAATACAAGCAGCAAGTTTGCATGGCATGCCTAAAATATCTCCTTGGGAGAGAAGATTACAGTCACTGTATGGCATCAGAACAGGGCAATTTTGTCATGCACTGTCAAAAACAATTTAGGCAGCACTATTCTCTCCAGGAGTCTTATAAATAGTGGAAGAAAGAGTCTCAAATTCCTGTGCTTCATTAGCCTGGAAAGTTCCTATGATGCTATGGAATTTTGAAGAGAGATGTCTTTAAACATCCCTCCCTTCTTGCTCAGTAGATTGAGATACAGAGGTTAACATTTACTATGTATTAAAAGCAGTTCATTAAACAATCCAGAGTAACAGCTTGGAGTTTAGTTGGTAGCTATTAGCAATATTGTCTGTGAAACAGCTGCTTGATTTAATTGGCAAATACAAGCTCCTTTCATTTACAGACAAAATTGGAACCTCTCTGCTTTCCAACAAGCTAAGGACTGCACCCATTCTAAAACGGACACTATTTAACCTGCCTTATAATTAATGGAGAAAAGTCCCACCTTACAGTCAGCTCAACCTCTTTGCATTAAAAAAAATTATCAGCTGACAATCTTGGCTAATGGAAATCACTTTGAAAGTGATTTTTTTTGTGTGCCTCAGATTTCTGCTGTAAAAAAACCACAAAATGTTGAGTCAAATGTTGAAGATGGTAGGCTAGGTGAGGTTAACCAATCATTAGTTATTAGGTAACAGGGACGTGCATGGTGACTGAGGCAATTCTTCTGAATGGTGAGACACACAACCCAAATTTCTTTGTGAGTTTACTAATGGTCTTTCTTCCATCCTGTCCTTAGCTGTATTTATAATTCACTGCTTTCCTCACTAGAAAAGTGTTTTCTTTCTGGTCTTGCAGGCAACACAGTCATTGTGGCCTCTATGTAAAATTTAATCTCTGAAGGAAAGAAATTTTGTATAAAACTTGAGCTAAAATACATAAACTTCTAAAATATATTGTTGACTTAAGCACATTTGAGATTAAAAAAACTATCTACAATACTGTTAGGAATATTAACTCAATATTGTCATTAATAAGTCATGATGCAAAAATTGTAAAGAGACATTCCTTTAAAATATGAAGACAGAAACATTTTAAACTATATAATTATATTTCCATCCTTTTAACTATATAAGTAAGTGCATAAAATTCTATTGTACTATGTACATCTCTGCTGTGACCTTGAGAAGCAGATATAAATTAGTATGTCCACACCCAGCCATCAGGAGCTGCTTGGAGTGAGAACACGAGAACAGAGCAAGGTTTTAGTGATACTTTCCCATTTGGGAGTACACAGACCACAATGGTGAGCAGCTTTAGGGACTTTCTGAGATGAGTGTCCCATTCATTCATCCATATTCTTGAAACCGACATCTAAAAACACCAAACATCCTCTTTCATCCATTTTGTTCACAACTGAACAGCAGAAATGAAAATTCTTTAGCCAATTAACACACAGCTAATATGCAAAATACAAAGGAAATGTAGATGATACTTTTGTCATTAACACACTTTGGAAGTGTGGCATCACCACTACAACCTGCAGAGATAAAAATTTTGTGCTTTGTACTCCTATGCAAGGAGACAATTGTCCTGGATCTTGGCTAGGGCAAAGTACAGAATAATTCTCACTATTATGAATGCATCCTCACATACACCTGTTGGAAATCTAAAGTTTAACCCCAAGTTCAGCCCCTAGGACTCATTGGATTTTAAATATCCTTGAATTATATTTACTTTCACATACTTCGTGTCCCAAGTTTTTGACCATTTCTGGGGTCAGTGTTTTTCACCTGCTCTCACTGATAGCAGCCTCCAGCTGGGAGGTTGTCAGAGCAGCCTGGCCTGGTGGGAACAGAATGGAAATTTAATTTTCAAAGTGAAAATGGAATGCAATATTTTCTTTTGAACAGAACTTATCGTGCAATTGTAGAAGCAAATTTCATCTGTGGCTTCTGTTAACTTCCATATAGTTCCCAGTCTTCCATGTGACAGGAGAGACAGCTAAATCTCCCTGCAGAGCTGACTACAATCAGAATATGTCAAAAAGACAACCAGGGATCGTTTAAACATTGCATTTTCTTTTAAATAGCATTACAGTCAAATGTACAAAGAGGCATCTGTCTTTCACTCCTTTCAAGATCTCTACAGGCCTCAGACTCACACTTTTCAAGAATAGCACTGTTCCCCCTGAGAGCTATTACATCCTTCCAAATCTACAAAGCAGGACATAGGTCAGGAAAACAATAATTATTTTAAACCAAAAATGTTGTCTTTCCTCCCTCCAACATTTTAGACTACTTCAGTGAAAGGCTAGATCTAAAAATATTTTGTTGACATCATAATTATTGCAATTAGATTCAATTTTCTTTTAATGTTATCCTGTCAAGCTATGTCTCTTTCTTTAGGAGTTTCAGGCTATTGCCTATTCATGCAGACATCTATTATACTCCTGAGTAAGTTACAGACTATTTTCAGAGAAAGTTCTGATATTGATTACAAACATTGATTCAATGGATTCTAAATCAAGTGTAACAATTTGTTTAAAATAGGATTTAAAATAAAACCAGCTCCCAGTGTCACTGTGCAGATGGACTACACAGCACTTGCACCTTGCAATGAGCACATTCAGTTCTAGCTGAAAGCCTGCAGGGATCCATGAAAAACTACCAGGGCTTTCATTTAAACTATAATTTTACTGGACAGCTAGGCCAGATAATGTGCTTCAAAGGCAGAATTTAAAAGTGGGAAAATAATTCAAATGCACCTAGAAGGACATAAAATATAAATATTTTCTCTTTTTAATGAATGTAGGTTTACTAAGTGTTATGAAGAATACAAGAATTAGAGAATTTTTTTGAAAAGGATAAAAAATATTCCACCTTATGCCCAAATCTCTTTGACATGTGCTATACTGATGCTCCCAACAGTGCCGCAACAGTACATGTAGGTGTGTTTTTCCTCGACTATAAACTCCTCTGAAATCTCAGCCATCCAACCACAGTCTCCAACAATGCTTATTACAGTTTCCATACTGATAGACATTAATAAAATTCCACTTTACTGTAATAATTTTGTAAATAAAGCAGGAATTACCTTCCTGCCACTGTCTATATATTCATACACTGTCACATATACCATCAATTTGGAGTCTGGTCTTACCCCTGCCAGAGTCTTTTGAAGTCAGAGTCAGACTGCACACCTGGTCAGATTAAAATATTAGAGGGCAGAGGAAAGTCATACTAAAATTAATAGCCTTACAATTAATACTATTAAAAAATAATAGTTTTATATGTTAGGGAGCACAACAGGAATTCAGGACTTGAGAAGGGCCACAGAGCTTAGACTACCCAGAGATGGAACAAAAGGAAGAAATGACTGAATATACAGAAAATCTGGAATATATACCAAAGTTATTAGAGACTGCAATTTCCTATCAGCAAATAATATACAAAAACCCTCAGGAAAATACCTGCCATATCTTCTTTTTGTGACTGATTTTCATGAAAGGTGACAATTTGCAAATTCTAGTGCTTATAAATCTCTTTAGCTGAATGGAAATGTTCTGAGCTGGTGACTTTACCCCTCTAAATGTCGCTGCATGAGCCTCTGTGCTGTCCTCCCCAGCAGCCAGTCTGGAGTTGCTTTCAATTTACTTTTAAACAAACACAGAGAGTAACACGTAAAAATTCTGTTAAAACATCATTATTCTGCAAAGTCAAGGACTGAAAAATGAAGAAATGCAAGAATTAACACTGACTTTGCATTTTTAATTCCCTGTACCCCCCCTGCCTGTATGCATTTTGATACACTTTTTAATTACTTAATTGCATTTTGTGCAGGGTGGACAGTGCTCAAGGGATAAATTAGGGTTAGATAGTGAATGAAGCTGTCTTCTGTGGGACTTCTGCCTTAGTTGATGCAAAAATTGTGAGGTGTAAACTGAATATGCATTTACCAGGAGCACAGATTTGATAAGTTATTTAGCATTCAGACAGGCATGATGTTTGTCACTCTACTGATATGGACAACAGAGCAGTGAATTATCTCTCATTGCAATCTCTCATCTTCTTAATAAGAATGTAACAAAATAAAAAATTAGTGGATTAAGGTGAAAGAGAAAGAATAAAATGTGGACAGATGTTAAGCACTGAAAAAAAAATTATCATAACACTATTATAATATGTATTTCCATGCAGATAATTGTGGGTTTTTTTCCTGCAAGAAAATAAAACTACAGTTTTCTAGCACTCTAGCACTACTTTGTTCAATATGTTCAGTTTCAGCATAAATGCTAGAAAGTGGTGTGTTTTGAGGGATGGGTTTGGAGTAAAATAAGGTATTTTAAAAGCATATTTTGACTTTTGTAAACAAGTCTATGCCTTCATAGAGGAGAATTGAAATGACTTGGAAGGTAAATCCCATGGGTTGAAAGACGTATCCTGAAATCAGAATCAACCTTTGCAAAGGTTCACAAGAGATTTTTACCTCTGTATTTAAATAGATGCTATGGGAATACCGAAAGAAGTTCAGCATACATGACTTTGGACCTAATTTTGCAAAACTATCAGAAAATCTGGTGGTAAATAGACTAGTAATAGCTTCCCCATTAGTTAATTCCAGCAAATAGTGAGTTTCCTCTTGGGTATGTTCTTTTTCTTCACAACTTTCTCACATTGAATGTCAATATATCTCCTAATAATTTAAACCACTTCACTGTAAGAATAAAAGATCTGAATCATTAGCAAATTTTTATTTTTTAAAAAGCATTAGAGTTCCTGCTTCTTTAAAGGTTAAAATATTGTGAAATTCTGGAAAAATGAGTCATCTGAGTATTGATCTTATAGTTTTTCATAAAACCAGTGGTAGAAAGCTCTTAGGTAAATTATACACTCAGAGCAAAGTTCTTTAGGGTCAATAATCTAAAATGGGGCCAAGTCTGTAATATGCAAACTTCTGTGGCAGCAATATCATTGGGGAGAGGGTGTGAGAAGAATAAAAATTATTTTGATTTTCTAGCAAGTGATAAAGGTTAATGGTATATATTTTGTACATCACATAAGGTGCTGAACTCAGTTCAAACTGGCACTAAACAAAAAAACTGCTTTGGATAAATATTAACATTACTTTCATCATATTTAGGAAAAATACAAAAATCATTACTCTCCTTGACCAACCAACCACTGGTTTTCTTTTCTCCTTTAATTATTACATACACAATGCTGTTTTTTAATGCACTTATTATTGCACAGTATTTATTCTTCACTGATATGTCTTTCTAGAGTATTTTCTCCCTGATTAGTAATTAAGGCTTTTATTATCTTCATTTATTTGTTTTTTGTCCCTCCCTACTCTCCAAGAAATAGCTTTTCCTTAAGGAGAAATGATAAATTTCAGACAAAGACTGGGGAGTTTAGTCTAATGTAGCTTAAGAGTGTTTGTTCTGAGGACTCTTAACTAGTACAGTTTTGCTCCCTCAAAACAATTACTGAAATTCATGATGAAATAGAAAAAAATTATTATGTCAAAGACATTGATACTTTCTGTGCCAGACAGATATGGAAAACAGGATGAAGACACAGGTACTGATAGGAAGAAAACCCCACATCTGTCCTGACCTATAATGCTGGGAACAGTGAATTATTGCTGTTTAAAAACCAGCTAAACTTTGAAAGGCCTTTTTAGAACCTAATCTGAGTATTTGCAGCATATCTGCATAATGATGCCAGTGGGATTTATCTATTCTGAAATACAAACTCTGGGTTTTTCTCTTTTTTTACAATGGGGATATGACAGATACCAGTATATGTTATAGTAATAACTATAATTCAAGTTTTATTACTATAAAGAAATCTGGGAAGGGGGGAAAATGGAATAAGCCCAGTTACATTTTTGATTTACTGGGAAGCTCAGGATTTCCACAGAATTATATTTTCTCAGTTTCTCAATGTGGGAGAAATATTAATTTACTATAGAACAGTAGTTTTCAAAGATTAAGATTGTTATTTTATGATGATAAAATTGATCTTATATTTTTTCATATGCCTAACAGATACAAAATACTTTCAGAAAAAGTAGCAATCTTCAAACACAAAAAAATTTAAATTATTTTATTTTCAGAACTAGGGACTTAAGCAACTTACTTTTTTATTTTCTTAAGGAAACTAAATAAACCTAATTGACACTGAGATGCAGCTTTTCTTTTGTTTTGTTTAAAATCTTCATCTTTTCCTAGAAAATTATTCATATTTATATCTCTGCTTTGAGTATTAAGTTCTAAGCACATCTCCAATACCTTCCAAAGTTACTATCACTTGAAGTTGAAGTTTTGTTTCTCGAATTTACACTCCTCAGCATTTCACTATCAGAATTGGTTCCCAGAATTAAGTAAGAAACCTGTAGAAAATGAATGCCTAATTGGAGAAGAGACTTGCATCTCCTCTAGAGAGTGTGGTGCCTCATCTGCCACACAGAGCACACGTACAGTACGCTGACATTGCTGTTCCCATTTTCAAATCAATAGGTATATACCTGTATCATCAAGGACAGATGCTGGGGCCTCATCCCTTCTCACATTAGCCCTCATCAAGCTGCTTATGTCGGCAAAGATGCCAATCAGTTTCTGAAAGGGGAACTCGCTGTGAGCCCATAATAGCTGCACACGCCAAGTCTGCCAATCAATACTGACATCGCGCCGTGTGTTTCATTTATGCTGATACATGGATGAAGATCACTGGCTGAGTATGAAAAGAAATAGCGTGGGCTTGTTAAAATAGTGCCTTTTAAGAGGCCTTTCCCCCTAGCAAATGATATCTTTAATAACCCACTAACAAATCAATGATTTTATCAACTGGATGTTACCCAGCTCCTTAGGATCAGTTTGAATTTCACTAAAAGTCCTGTTTACTAAAGCCACCTTTGTACTTAAAAAAGTTCTGAAAAGTCACACTTCTTCTATTAAAAACAGAAGCATATAAAAGTAAAAGCTTAAATTCTGCATTCCTTTAACCATAATTAAATAATTTCCTGAGATATTGAGTCTTGGCAAACATGACCCCAGGTCTGAGCACACTTAACTGACTGAACAAGCTTACTTAGCAAAGACTTTATGAAGCAGCACAAAGATGAAAAACCTAATTTGTCACTGAAGGTCTTGCTGGCACTTGTGCGAAGTGGAAAGAAAACATTCCCGAAACACAGTATATCAGACACTTGCAGAAGGCTGTTGCTTGGTGGTCACGTCGTGGGTACAGGATGGGAAAACTGGGTTTCAGGTAGTTTCATATGTTCCTTTTTTTTTGCTGATTCACAAATATTACCATCCTGTTTGCTACACAATAGCTAGCTTTTAATGCCACAGGCTATGAATAGCAATTGAGATTGAGGTTTTAAAAAGAAAAGATTGTGGGTTTATATTAGTTCTTTTTTTTGAAGGCTGAAAAAGCAATGAAGTATAGAAAATGTAAGCATAAACC
>VWZU01019633.1:526076-544264 GCA_013397095.1 Sterrhoptilus dennistouni
CCCCCCCAAAAAATATATATAAAGAGATCCGTTTTCAAACTCTTCTGCCATCTGTCACCTGACAATGATTAATTGTGTGCAGACTATGATTAGGAATAATCACTGTTTTAAAAACAGCAGATAAAGAAAAAGCAATAACACAGCATTTCAATAGCATAGGTGTGCCACTGGCTGTGATTTTGAGCAGTCTTTCTCAGGAACACTGAGTTATACTAAGAGAGCACATATCACCTACAGGCTCTTTTTCCTAGGAAATTTGTCTTTCGCCTCGTCTTTTAGAGACATACAATGTATTTTTACAATTGACTAAGGAACCAGCCGGATTCTATTGTTTGTCATAGAGCTTGTCTGCTGAGAGAAAAAAAGCTCAAGTGAATCTATTTTTCTTTTTTAATGATTCAAAGGAACATGTTACAAGACCATCTGTTTGCTGCATCGGCCATCCAGTCAGCATCTATTTTCAAAACTACTTGTCTGGCAGAAGATATCACAAACACTCTCCTTGTTCATGTTGCATGTCAGAAGCAAATTTGAAGGCAGCAGATAGCTCAGCTAAAAACGCATAACTGAATATTCAAAAAAAATCAGCTCTGAATGTTAGTGATGGACTGGATGTACAGCATTAAAAAAAGCCATCATCCACAACCATACCAGCCCAAATAGGAGCTTTAAATAGTGATGGCAGGGTGTGAGTTCCTCTTCTGGTGGCTGCTAAAGTCAACTAAAGAGACTACAGATCACATTCAGAGTATAGAAAGTTATCTGAAAAAAAAAAGAAGTTCCAACTAAAACAATGTGTATTTCTAATACAGCATCTAGAACAGAGAAAATAAAGCTCATTCCTACATTCTTTTGTAGGAATGAGGAGCTTAATTATAGAAATCAATAGGCCTTATTTGTTTATACAACTCATTTTGTTTTTACATTTTGTGTGTAAGTTGTGGGACAAAAGGTTACCTAGCTGCTGCATTTTTGTCAAATCATTTTGAATAATACCTAAAAATTACTCACCCACTCTAATAGTTAAAATTATTAATTATTAAGTTAAAATACAGTGTTGGATAATACCTTTTACTGTATATATATTATTAACACTAATACTATTATTTGAACTGCTGTTATATTCAGTTGCAAACATAAAATTCTTTTTGTCTGTTTTATTCTGCTTCATGTATTTTTTTGATTTTAAGTAACATTGCTTACCACAGCATCTTTCTAGGTATTTTCATATTTTTCTTAAGTTCAATACTTTGTACCCTTTAGACAAGCTGAACAAATATTCAGTGACAGCTACACATGAAATATTGATGTTTTCTGTTTCGTATCTAAACTGTTCCCTGAGAAGGATACAATACAAAATTATTCTGTACAGTTGAACACGTTGCTAAAAAACCACAAGCCAAACAACCCCAAACAAATACATCCAGGAATTTCTGCATCAAAATGAAATGCTGTCAGCTTCTCTTTTTCTAAACATATTTTAAAAAATATGTATATTCTGTCTCCCCTCCACACTTCGAAGGACTTTCCCATTTTATTTATCAGTTCATCAATGTTTCTGCCCTACAGCCCCAAAAGCTTCCAGTGGCAGAGCTGCACACTGATTTCTGGTGGTCAAAAACTAGAATTTAACTCTGTAAGTCAGAACACTTCAATTGCATGTTACAGTTTGTAGCCTGCTGATATTACATTCAGCAAGAGAATTAGAATAACTGTAGTAAAGGAGGGAAGAAAAAGAAAAGAAGATATCCAATAAAGTTCATCGAGGTAGAATTTTTGAGGCATGGACTGAATCCTGCAAATGTTTCCCATACTATCAGAGAAAATGATAGGCAACACTGGGCATTTCTAAATTGGGAGATCCAAACCCATTACCAGACATATGGCTTTTCACTCTTCCTTGACAGCTCTACACTTATTATGGCTCCCAGTCTGTGGGACCCATCAGATTAGAATAGTTCTGCTATGTACCCTTCAGCATGACATATATTTTGAGCTTTGTTCTACCATCCATGTGTTCTTGAAATTTCTATGTATTCAGCTGTTCTCCCAAACAGAGAAAGCCTTCAGGATTGATAGGCTCTGTTACTTTAGAGAGCTTTCCTAATCATAATATTCTTTATTCAAGGAAATCTTGAAAGGTGATAGGCTTCATCAAAAAGCATCTATGCTGCTCTGCTGGTTTTCACTGGCACAAAGTTAATTTTCTCCATAGTAGCTGCTGTCTGTGTTTTGCATTTGTGAGCCAAAGAATATTCATAATACTGAGATGTTTTCATTTTTGCTGATCATGACTTACAGGGAGTCAAGAACTTTTCTGCCTCTCACTCCACCCCAAAGAAGGCTGTGGGGGCACAAGGAATTGGGAAAGGACAAAGTCCATGGGATTTCCCATTCCACATGGTTTGATGCTCAGCATATAAAACAGAAGAATAGGGAGGAAGAGGGGGATGTTTTGGAGTGATGGCTTTTTGTCTCTCTAAGTCACCACTACATGTGAAGGAGCTCTGCTTTTCTGGGATGGCTGAACACCTGCCTGCCCATGGGAAGTGGGAAATGGATTCTTTGTTTTGTTTCCCCTGCAGGCTTTACCTGTTAAACTGTCTTTACCTCAATACACAGTTTATCTCACTTTTTCTCTTAAGGTTAAGGTTTTCACATTTGTCATTAGCTACTTTATAATAACTCCCAGATAAATGAGAGAGAGTTCCTGTAATCTGTATTTCAGGATATAACAACTTTGGTTCACAGCATTTTACTCTGCCTACAGGTACCTAGAAATGGAAATACATCTCCTGGTCATTATTAGCTGAAAGATGATTACCTACATGCTAAAGAAGAGTTTCTGACCTCCTCACAAGATATTCCTACTGTGAAATCCACATATCACTCTCTCTAATTTTCCAATTCCACACATGAACCAAATAAACTCCTTCTATGTTAACAGGTTTAAGAGATTTTGTTTTAAAATTATGCCAAAATTGCACCTGGATTTTTACAGATGGACAGACATTCAACATGCATTTTTATTGCTTTGCCATACCATACAGATCAACCAGATTTGAGAGGGAGTTTCTTTAAACATGTTATTCATACGCATACCAAAAATTTCAAGTATTGTTTCCATCGCTGAAACATTTGCCCTGAAAACAGACACCCATATGATCCCTTTCTTGTTTTTCAATTAAATATATTATGAATACTCAATATTTGGTCATTAATAGTGCATCAGTTAGGGTTAGTACTTTGCCCGGCTATTTCCTCTTACTCATCCATTTTCCCACAAATACATACATTTTGAATATTGAGTGGTTTTTTTCTGAGTTTCTCACCCATTGAATATTGCTCTTTCCTGGTGCAAGTATTACCTTGACCAGAGATATCTAGAAGGAAATGCATTTAAACAAGTAAGGAAGAAAATGTCTCTGAGGTCTAACTTATAATAGGACTGTCCCAGTAATTAGTAGAAAAATGAAAATGCAGCTATTTGAAAGGCAGTGCATTCTGCTCCTCCTCTTAACTTCTGAAGAACACAAACACAACACATGAACCCACATGTACAACATTTGTTGGCAAGCTCACCACTCTGTCCCATACCTGAAGATGCATGTAAATTTTGAGTAATTTTTAAAAAATCAGCTTAATAAACAACAAAAAAGAACAAATAGAAAGGAGAAACTGGGAAAAAAAATCAAAGAAAAGGGAAGAGCAGGAAGTGTGTCAGAGCAGAGGGATCCTACCATCCTTCACAAAGTTTGTCCTGAGTGAAAGCTTCGCAAATCACACCTCCTTGACCTGAAAGAGCACCAACTTTTCCTAACTCCTACACATTGAAAAGACTGAAGTTTGTGCAGAACAAACTTTGCTTTTTACAAATCTCTACACACGAGTTATTATGCATTTGACAACCCAAAATAGCCTTTATTTGCCACATCTAGGTACAGGGGCTATATCAACAGAGTGTTTTCTTGATACATTTGCTGTCCTCTGAGAAACAGCTGTTTCAGCTTCCTTCACTGACACAAGAGTGATAGGTCAGGGGACACTACTGAGTTTCTCACTCTAAAAGCCAGTAATGCACAGGCTGTGTCTTCAGTGGATGGAAGAGCTGCTGCAGAAAGCTACTAATTGCCCCCTGCTCTCACAACACTGGAGCTGTGAATGGGGAGAAAGTCAGAGGAAAGAAACCAGTAATCTGCAGCAAGCCTGTGACCTGGAATATTTAATCAGGAGGAGTATGAAGTAGAGACAAGTCAAACAGATGGAGACAGATGGAGTTTCGTTCTATTTAGCAAAATAAATGTGTTGGAAGAGAGTAAAAAGAAGAAGCAGAGATGACATGCACAGTTATTTGACTGGCTTTGAATTGTCTTATCCACAGAAATTGATGGGAAACAGCTTAGTAACAAAAGCAAAGAACTAAAACAAATTCAGGGGATTTTCTCACCAATGACACTATTGATCCACTCCAACCCTGGACAAGTCATTCGACTGTATTCTGAGAGACAGCTGTCAAGGTCTGGTTTTAAATGTTATTAGAAATACCTCTGCCCAAATTAAGGTGGAGACAAGACCAAATTAAATAGTATGAGTTTTACTTGATTGTAAATATGAGAGGGAGAGAGAGAAAAGAAAGAAATAGAAAATAGGTGGGGTGGACAGAAAGAGAGTGACAAAGAGAGAATAAAGGAAATATCACCATCCATGGATCTCGATGATGCTCCATTGATGCTCTCCAGTTGGACTCGGTGGTGAAGGTCCCCTGAAAAGCACAGAATCCAATGGGTTAATATATGCTCAGGCCAGGTAAGAAAACCCAGGCACCTCCCCGGGGGGGTGGAGCTTTCCATTGTCTCATCCAGCAGACTCTGGGTTTGTTCCATCACTGGAGTGCTGTGGCACTCTGGGGGGTCTTTGATGGATTGTGGCACCTCCTCAGCTGCCCCTCACATGAATGTCCTGTGGATGTGGCCTGTGGGGTTGGGGGTTTCACAGCTGGGCTGGTTTGTGTAAGAGAGGATGGGTGTTCACTGCCTCTGACCAGAGGTTACACCATGAACCCAAAATCTTCTCCCACCACCCTCGGATAAGGGAGGTCATCTGTGCAAACCTGACCTCTGTGGGCTCTGATCTCCCCCACCCCAAATCAGACAGGAATGAGTCTCTGTTGCTTTTGACTCACTTGTGGATATATTCCTTTCCCTCAGCCTTGTTTCTCCCCCACCCCGAGGTGCCTGGAGAATGGGTTTCTCTTTAACTAACCTCAGCAGTTTGACTTACAGTCAAAAGTTCTTCAAGGTTTCTGTGGTTGTAGCTTCTTTACACAGTTTTTATTATAATGAGCAAAACTTTATATCAATGTTTGAGACATGAACTATTTCAGTCTCTGGTAACAGCTGGACTAACGAATTTCTGTGAAGTATTTTGGAAAGATTTATGAACTAATACTGACTTTAACACACTAATGAAAATGAAATCTTGAAGAAAATTTACTCAGGATTCAGGCACAGCAAATTATTTTCCAAATATTATCTATTATATTTAATCTTTCACAAAGATACATTTTTTTCTCCATACCATGTATCTGAGAAAAAACTTTTTTTTATTAATTTGCTTAAATTTTCTAAAAATTCCTTACTTCTTCTTATTTACATCTATATTTCTGTTTCTGCTGCATCTGATGGCAGAAAACTAGCTTAATTCTACCAAGAAAATAAAATTTGCATCTTACAATACTAGTTCTGTCCTGAGTACACCTGAAAAAGTTTAAATGTTTAACTACAGCTTTTCTGAACTAAATGACATTTGAAGACCCATCTGCGTGATCTTGCAGCACAAGATTAATTTATCCTTTCTCCTTGACCAATTGTTTTTGTTTTGCTCTAAATGTAATGCTTCATCAAATTTTGCTAAGCATCTTGTGAGACACATCTCATCAGTCCCTTTTCCTTTAATGACAACAGAGGTAAACACATTGCTTGCTTCTTTAGCTAGCAACAGCTTCAGAATGACCCACAAACCTCATTTGGCCAATAGAGCTATAAAATACTGCCCAGCATTGCTGAAATTTATGGTCCATCTCCTCCAAAATCCCTGTATAAAAATCATTCAGCCCTGTCAGGGAAACCATTTTGATTTAATAACATTTAGGAAATACAGTGTAAGGCTTTTCATGAGCAGTCTCTCTGTGTGTAGAGGGAAAAGGGGCCATTCATCCTCGTTCCACAAATTTACTCAGTGGGTTGTTTTATTCAGGCTTCTCACATCCACAGATCCTCTGGCAGCCTGGATCCCAGCTGTCCTGTGCTTTTCTTTGCCACATGGCCTCTGCACTGCAAGAGGGAACACCAAATTTAACGGCTGCTCTTTAATTATTTTCTCTTTTGTCCATGTCCACTGCAAATGTAGAGGTTTTGTTCTTTTTATATGGCAGGACTTCAGCTTTTTGGTGGTAAGGACACAGAGTTTTATTAATTTAAATAAATAGTTCTAATACAGACTTAGGCTATGAGCAAGGCTGGTACCTCTCTTCTGTCCTCTGTATATTCTTTTATGGAGAGATGGTAAACCAGAAGTTTTTGAAACTGTTATTCCCTGAATTCTATAATAAGTACTCCTGCAACCAGGACATTTTTCATTAATAAATCCTTAGCTCCCTAGAAATGCAGTTCCTTCTAATTATGTATTTGTTTTGCCCATGAAATCCTAAATTAATTAGATTGCAACTAGATTAATCTCTCTCATACTCGCTAAACGCAATAATTGCTCTTGCAACAATCAATACACATTTAATTAATAGGAAAATAATTTGCTTATTAAATTAAAGTTACTTTCCAATGTTTTGCTGAGTATTTGCATTGAAATGCCATTATTCATCCTCTGCAATAAACTTAAATTTGGAGATAAGGAAGCTAAATCCCATGGCTATTTTCCAAGTTTTGAAATCAGCAAGACTATTGCACATACATGAAAATAAAAATTAGGCCAGGATATAAAATATTCCTTCACACTACTCAGATGTAAATCAGTCTTTCTGTACCTTTCTGTTCTAAAACCACTGTTACACTTCAGTCTAGTTTGAGAGAAAAGAATTAGATTTCAAAAGATCTCAATTTCTACAGATTTTTGAATCATGCAAAGGTATTTTTTCTGGTTTGTTTATCAAAGGAGAGGAGCTACTAGAAAATCTATACATTTTGTACATAGGGAACTTTCAGTTGCAGATTAGAGCACACCAAACACCATAGGACTTGGTGAAAAAGCAAAAGTCCACAGAACTTGACTTCTCCAGATTTCTTACTTGGGGAATTATTCTCAGTAAGGAAGTCAATAATGAATTCTGTGAGTTACTCACAGTTTAGACAGAATAGATTCAGATTAGATATTAGAAAAAAAACCAAATCACTTCTTCGGTGCCCAGGCATTGGAATAGGTTGCCCAGGGAGGACTTGAAGTCACCATCCCTGGAGGTGTTCAGAAAGAATCTGGATCTGGCACTGGGTGATGTGATTTAGTGGTTTAGGGGTTACAGTGGCAATGGACTGATGGTTGGACTTGATCTTAAAGGTCTCTTGAAATAATGANATAATGATTTTTCTATTACTTTTTTTTTTTTTTTTTTTTTATTATTATTATTATTATTATTTTTATTTGGGGGGTGGTGGTGGATGGAAAACAGCAAACTATGACTACAGTACAGATCTAAGGACTCCAGTTAGCGCAAAGTTGTAGGAGCCCTATAGGAACAAGGAAAAGCAGAAATGTGTGGTAACACTGAAATATCATTAAGAGAGTCAAATTTAAGCTTAGGAGGTGGGAAATGTGGTCATATATACTTTATCCATTCGGGAAGCAGCTGAAAACAGGAATGAGGAAACTGTGGTTCATGAGCCTTGCCTGGATAGGTTTCTAGAAATTTTAATCACATCCTTACACAGAAAGGTCACAAGTATTACTTAAGAATGTGACAAGTGAAAATATGTCTATAATTCAATATCCCAGCGCTATTATCATTGCCTCCCTTTTTCAGTATTGGCGCAGATGTTGAAATCAATACTGGAGGTTTTCCCCAAATATTACTTTTGAAATTTGAAGTATCATAGCAGTATTTCCCAAACTGGTGCTACTCTGATGATTTACTTTATAAGGAGTCCAGATGTTTCAACAAGAAATAATAGACAATACAATTTTAAAAGCATTTGTTTATAAATCAAGAACATGCACTTACCATCCAAGCTTAACACTGTCCATCATCCTCCCATTCATATTGTAAAGGTTTAGGAATGGAACTCCTCAATTCAGTATCCTCACCAAGATTCTTGAAGCTACTGCAAAAGTTCTGGCTAACCTGACCAGGACACTTACTTTCAGAGAGGAGACAGACTGAGTCACCCTCAGCCTCTCAGACAACAAATTTTCGTGTCCATCTTTGGCTCTTCTGTCTCTCTACCCAAGTTTCTAATATTTTTTCCCTTTCTCAGATTAATATTCTGTCTCTTATCTTGTGTCTCTGAATTTTCAGTAATTAATTCATTTGAGATTATTTTATAGTACAAGAATTCAGCCTCATCTGCTCCATACAGAATAAGAGCAAGATATATAGACCTTGAAAGGGTATACTCATTTAAAAACTTATGTAAGATATTATTTAGAATATTTCTTGCTACTTAAAAGAATGTATTAAAATAAAAAAAATGATAGTGGAAAGGCATTAAAAAATTTTAGTCAAGAGAGTATAAATTACTTTTGACCCTTCATTCACTGATTTTCAGCAAAAGTTTTCAAGCTCAGCTGTCAGAAAGGAAGAAAAATTGTTCTTTTAAGATAAAATATTTCTAGACAACCCATTATTTATAATTTTTTTTTCTGGTTCAGGATGAAGTGATAAACTAGTATATATCATTTCAGGAAGAAATAATCAGACAGCTCCATGAATGCAGGTATTTTAAAAACTTATATTCCAACCTTCCTTGAATTTCAGTAGAAATGGAACTGAAGTAGGCATATGAGCAGCCAGTTTGAGGAACACAGGTGCTTTAAGTGATGGAGAAATATGCTGAATTAGAACTGGCTTTCTCTCACTCCACAGCAACAGCTGGTGTAAAAGCCAATCCTCTGATCAGCTCCACAGGCTTTCTACTAGCACATCCCACAGACAATCATAACTTTAAACAGGAATGGAACAGGCTGCATTTTTGTGTTGTCTGCTATTTACATAAAAATAAAACTAGTCCTTGGCATTTTATTTGTTCTGCTACATTTTAAAATGATACCAGTTTTAATTTCCAAGAGATGTGATAACTTGGATCAAGTGACTCTTACAGAGGCACAGCACCCTGTCGGGCCACATGGTGGGAAAACATGCATTTTGGAGCTGTGAGATTAGCACAAGAATCAAAGTATGGGACTTTAGTAGAGGATCAAAGTGTTCCTCAGTTCTTGTGACAGAAAGATCAGAGAGAAGCTGTGCCAAGGAAGAAACATTGCATTAGAGAAAGGTTCCTGATAGAAGGGACAAGTTTTCCAGCTGCCACACAACACTTCTGCTCCTCCCTGGCTCTGGGATGCCACACAAAATTAGAATTGTCCTTTGATCTGCAGATAGTTTGAAGCATTCCGCTAGGCAGGACCTTTGATTGCATTTAAATATGCACACACACAGAACATCATACTCACTTTTTAGTTCTCTTTAATATCTTTATTTCTGCTGCTCCTCTTCTTGCTGAGATACTCTTACAGACTAAAGTAAGAAGTAAAACAATTTACTTTCAGAAGCTCCCGAAACTGCCTCCAGAAGCTCCCATTTCCAAATGAGAGAGAAATCCTGAGTCTATGCTCTCTGCCACAGATCAGTTTCCATAATGCACAATAGTTTATCCTTCCAGGTTTCTTCTTTCGAAACAGACTTTGGAAGTTAAGATCTGACTGCTGTTCTTACCACTGGTCCATCAAGGTCAAGGCAATCAGGCCAAGCAGGTTGAGTCCTGGCAAAGCTCAGGGAAAACATTTTGTGCAAGTCAAGAGAGAACGAAATATATGGTATGTTGCATCTGTGAACAGCACTGCAAGTCATAATTGTCATGAAGTGCTAGAACCCTCCTTGTTTTCCTTATTAATCTTATTTGGAATAGCTGTAATTCTTAAGGGTTTTTTTTATTTAAACATTTTGGAATTTTTTGAATGAAGAGTATTTTTTCCAAAGAGATGGTGTTGCTTTATGTATTTTTATACTTCACTTTTATTTTCTCAAATAAATATATTTTTCCTGAGATTTATATAAAAGTTATTTAAAATGTCTCCATTTATCATTCCCTCCTGCCTGATAAATAGTTTAATTAAGCACCTCCTATTGTCATCAGCTGAGAGGTAATGCCATTTAAAGTTCTCATAATATTATATATATATTATTATATATTCATATACAGTATATTTTTCAGACATTCATTTCGACAAAGTAAATGCTGTGCATTACTGTAAACCTCTTTAAACTCACTGGTTATCTAGTGATTATTTCTTGAATAATAAAACTTGCATCATTTTTTTTCCTTACTCATGGTTTTGCTCTTCTTACATGTCCTAAGCATTTGCTGCTTCCAGATTTCTCAAGCTGTTTATAGTCAGTACTATTCAACAGAACAAAATTGTATTGACCAACTCCAAAGAAAAACTCGCTTAGCCTAAGCTTCTATAGATTATGATCAGTTATACACAATATCAGAGAGCTCACATTTAAGGCAATGTCCACAATGACAGCAGCTGTGATTTCACATACCAATAAATAGCTCATTATATTCTGTATGGTTGTGCAAGAACTTAGTCATTACCAGAAAGGAAATAGAAACATGTTCCCTACAGTATTTGTCTTTTATTGAAAACTGTGACAACATCACCTTGCTTTCTTCAGAATTCATCATTTTTCTTGGACGTCTGATAACTGAAGAGAAAATATATTCTGCTGTTTGGTGCTAAAATGTTTTATTAATAAAACCAAACTTTAGATGCTCAGTTTTAATTCTTAGTAGTGTCATCTGTGTAGTGAATTCTTTGACATGTAGTAACATTTATAGATACTTGAATTTTAAGAAATTAAAGTAGATATAGTTTACCAATATCTGGTATTTAGATTTATGGATTGTAGACTGGAATAACTATGAAAAAATATCTAAAACTTGAATATATCCATATTTTGAAGTCAAAGGAAATAAAGCAGAAACATCATGTCCAAGGCCAACACTTTTAATTAGTTCCTAAAGCTCTACATCTCACAGATCAAAAAGGACAGATAAAATCACTTGTATGATAAACAAAATTGTGTTGCTTATCTTAGGAAAATATTAAATGCTGGCCCTTGCATAAATTGTGTGCTGGAAGAAGTAAATTATTAGATTTTTTTTCTCATGTATTGTTCTTATTAACTTAGTATTGATTTTACAACAACTCAGGATTGGACCAAATGCTTTTAAAATAATTAATTACAGTTCAATTGGTAAAATGGGCTCTTTTAAACAAAATAACATTTCACTTCAAAGAGATGGACAAAGCTTTCTTTTATGTCAAACGAAAGAAAAGCCTCAATTAAAATGTTCAGAACTGCAGGCACCAAAAAGTAAAGGGAGGCTTAAAGCTGTTTAGTCTAGCTTTATCTCAAAAAGGCATTTATTCTGCAGCAGTACAGTTCTCCCTTGTATTCCAGAAACAAATTGTCTCACCTTGGTTTCAGTGGAATGGCACCTTTCCAATTCATACAGGCGCAGCGATTATTTCCTCCCACCATCCAAGGGGTTTAAAATGAATAACCCAATTATCCAGAATTATAGGGCAACTTGGTCTGCAGGCTTTTATTCAGCATGGGAACAAACAAAAAGCATACAGCAAAGGCACAGCTGCAGTAAAGAACCTTGATATATCAACGGCCTTGGCGTTAGCTCCAGCCTGGCACTAAGTTTTAAGATGTAATGGCAATGCACCTAAGCCTCTCCAGAAGCAGTAGCTATGAATGCCAAGTATTTGTATTCCTACAAGTTACTTATAATGAAATATTTTATTTCCTTGGAAGATCTATCAGTTTATTCAGGTGTTCAGTCTTGCTACAAAATAACTGCGAAGTGTTCTTTTACAATAATAATAATGGTAATATACTCATACATCAAGCTGCACATAAATATCCAGGGCAAAATGGCCACATAGTATAGGAATAAAATAAGGTAAATAAAACATATGCTATGAATAAAACAGGGTGAACATGCACAATACTATTTATCATCTTCAGATTTTCACTTTAGCTGTTTTATAGCCTGACTCCAGGGATAGAATAATTAATCCCTTCAGAACTATTCAGAAAACCATGAACTATTTCCACATTAACACTTCAGTATCAGATTTTTTTATTACTATTTAAAATATATAGTAATTCACTGTCTGGTTCTATAAGAGTTTACTGTTTGATTCAAAACCTGAAAAATAAGAAAGAGTACTGGTAGCTGGAGAAAACTCTGAATTTCCCTGCCTGCTTGGCTTTTCCTTCTTTCTTCACATCAGTTGAAGAGAAAGAAAAAACTTCTAATTTTGTAGTTGCATTAATAATTGACTCTTTTGCAGAAAATATAAAAAAAGGGTTTGGTTTCTTTTTTTTGTGGTGGGTGGGGTTACTACTTGGTTGAGTGGGTTTTTTGCTGTTGCTCTGGGGTTTTGTTTCTTTGTTTTCTTATTTGCCTCCATTTTCATTCTCTCCAACCAAAGAACACGCTTTCATCCACATTCAAACTGTTTCCCAACTGTTAGGAAAAATTAGGGAAACATTTCCAAATTCTGTGCAGCTTCCTTAATTAAAATTGTCAAACCTAGCTGAACATCCTTATGAGAAATAGACATGGCTTTGTGCATGGTAAATGTTCTTTCAACATCCTTGAGAGCCAGTTATATTACTACATACTGGCCTCCACAACTAGAATGAGGTCTCACTAGCACTGATGGATGACTTCAGCAAAATCCCTTGTAGTTAAAAGCATTTGAAAGACACCCAAGGGGATAAATAGCATTAAACCAGAGATATATGTATTTATTGCCAGGCAGGGATGCCCTCAGAAAGGAGTAAATCAAAGGTATCTCACACAGTCTTAAGAAAAAAGATGTTGGAATGTCAATTTTTCCATGGCCCTTGAATCAAGAAAAACACTTTTTCTGTTCTAGTTTGGAACAGAAAAGCAGAGCCTTTGATCATTTACAAGTAATCATCACTTGAAGATTCTTGGAGAATAATGGAGAAGTTAGGACATGAGCATATTTGTAAGAGTGATTGTCCCAGAGCCTGCATTTCAACTCTTTTCAATAAATGCTTAAAATCATTTACTTTACTTACATGTTCACGCACTTGCAGGACCAAGATCAAAGTCTAATGCCAATGACTACTACTGTGGAAGAGGAAGTTAAATAAAATAAAACCCTCTTTGCTGATGAACAAGATAAAATGATTACCATTGTCATTATATACTTTGGATTTTGTTGAACCAATGTTAACTTGGCATGATCTGAATTGTAGGAACATGCACTTAAATAGAGAACTTCTAAAGCTGTGACCTTACCCATGCCTTGCAGCAAAATACAGTATAATTGGTGGATTTCAACTAGGTCACATAGTCCTTCTCAGGAAGACTTTGCTATGCCAGCTAAGCTCCCTGTGAAGTCATTGAAGCCTTCCCATTTTTCTCAGTAGGAGATTAAATGGATCAATCTATAATAGCTTTGACCTTTTTTAAGGTTGGAAGCTGGTATTGCACTAGAATAATCCAAGTCGATAGTCAAAGAATACCTATAAAACACTTAATTTTTTTCTCCAATGCAGCCTTCTTCTAAAAGGTTGCATTCTTAAATGAAATTGTAAATATAAATTCCTACTCTGCTCAGAGTTAACAGGGAGAATTCTGTCCTGCAACAGGGTTGGACAAACTTAAGGGAAAAAAACCAAACTTAAGGGGAAAACCAAAGGCATAGGTCTCCCACCACAACCATATGGGCAGCATGCTAGACATTCATCAGTTTCTGCAGCTACTCTGGTGCAACTGACTGACATCACTTCCAGCTGCCTCTGTTTCAGATGATGCAGGGATTGAGTCTTGTTTCTAAAACAAATCAACATCATATCTGTCACGGCTTCTAAATGTAGTGCTGTTAAGTCGCAGCCTAAGCACAGAACTACTTCAAAACATCAGCATTTTCTTCTAGATGGATGGAGACATCGGTTTTTAATAGTTCTGCATCCATAAAAAAAGGTTTTTCCTTAAGAAGAGGAAGGATTTTTAGAGAAGACCATAAAGTCTTAGCAGCAGACAATCAGTCCAGAACAACTTCAAAGTTTTGCAAAAAGCTTAAGTTTCTCAAGCTGGTTTAAGTGAAATAAAAAAACCCTAGGAAAACATTAAAATTAAATCTGAACTCAATATGTTTAACTCAATGGTGATGTCAACATCAAAGTCTGTACTTACCCCAGGTGCACAGCTCAGAGAACTTTACTCTGCACAGTAACTAACGACCACTTCTTCTTGTGTTGCCTTAATGACAGAGCTGGGCAGAGGTTGCTTTTCACTGGGTATCAACTGGAAAAACAGAGCCATTGCTTCTTCCCTTGATGCCTGAAGACTTTTGTTTTCTATACATTTTTTATAATTTGTAACTTTGTAGACTATTAATACATGGTTGTAGCTTCTAGTACTTTTCCTGCCCTTTTCCCCTTACATTTTAGAACAGTAAGCTGATCTTCTAACACATTCCTGAAATACTGTTTACTCTTTTTTTCAAGAAGAAAACCTCCAACAAGGACATTTTGTTTTGCAACCAAAATCTAAGAAGATGCAACAAGAAATGGGGCAAAGAAGCCCTTGGCCAATTCCAATGGGGCACAACATGGGATAAAATTACCTAACAATAATTGGACAATTATTAGACAATTATTGTCTAATTGGACAATATTTGTTAGATACGATAATTTGTTAAAGTTATACAACTGTAGAAATTCAACCTGGGTGCACCCATAACCACCATGGGAGCACCAGGAATCTTCTAAGAAAGACTAGATTTTTATCCTACTATTTTAATACTGCTTCAAGAGTTTTGTCTTTTGATATTAGGCAGCAGCAGGAGGGCAACGGATCATCTATTCCCATATGCCACAGATCCAAGGAAATAAGAAGGGGCACTGAAGAAAGGCAGGGAGAGACAGGAAAGATGTCTGAAGATAAAGTAACAGCCAAAAGCCTTAAGAGAGGAGCAAGGGACAACAGGCCTTCACAGAATTTGACAATAGAAAGTCCAAGAAGGATCAAAAAAAGCCAGCATTAAGTGAATTGCAACCTAGAAACATTTTAAATTATAGAACAAATATGACATGAAACTCGGGGCCCATCAGGCAAATCAACAGTGCTATAATGAGATTTACTTACAACTATTTTCAGCATGCTTTTTCCAGAGCTGCAGTGTCATTTGTAAAGAGTAGTCTTCTGATTCAGTCTAGCATCTTTTTGTGATGATTTGGCACACTCTGTTTTTTTGGTAGTGGAAGGGGGAAGTGCCACAGAAGTACTTTTTGTGAGAAGCTTCTAGAAGATCCCACCATGGCCAACAGAGCCAAACTCTGATGGCTCTGAAGATGGACTTGCTGCTGGGCCAATTAGAGAGGTTGGTGACACCGCTGTGATGACATATTTAAGAAAAAAAAATCCAAAATAGTTCACAACCAGTTTTTTTCCAGGCCCTCGGCACAGGGAACTCGGCCAGGGACTCCCCACACCGAATCCAGGGGAGATCAACTTCTCCGTGCTCTGGGATCCTGCAGGGCTCTCTGAATTGGTGGAGCTCCTTGGCAATGGTACCAAGTGCAGCAGTTTTTCTTCTAGTCAGAGAAAAGAAAGAAGGGAGGACACGAGAGGGAAAACAACATGGCAGCACCNCAATGGGGGGTGCACAAATCCATTTGCTGTCCGTGGGGAAATGTTCATGCTGGAGCAGGTGGATGCCAGAGAAAGCTGTGATCCAGTGGGAGACTCAAATGGAGGGAGAGGGCCCCTGCTTCCAGAGATAGAGAGAGTCCTTGCTTCCACACTAGAGCAGTCTATCCTTGGAGGACTACATCTTATGGACAAGTGACACATGCCACAATAATTTTGGGAAGACTGTTTGCCTGTGGGAGAGACCCCATGAGATTGAAGAGAAAAGGCTCCTCTCCCTGAGTGAACAAAATAAGATCTCAAATAACAAACTGACCAAAACCCCCATGCCTGTCTCCCTGGGCTGTCAGTGGAAAGAAGGGGGGGCTGGGGAAAAGAAGGTGGCTTAAGGCTAATTTTAATTCTCATTGTCCTCCTCTGACTCTGTTAATAATAAATGTACTTTATACCTTTACATTTGAACCCATTTTGCCCTTGGAGTATTTTCTCCCAGTCCTCATCTTAACTCATGAGCCCTTTGTGTGTTTTTTTCCCTCTCCTCTGCCTGACTGAAAGCAAGAGAGGTTGAACAGGCAACTTTCATAGGTGCCTGATGTTTGGCCAATGTCAAACCAAGACACTTTTCTGAGTCTGTCTGGAATTCCTTCAACTTTGCTTGCTGTAGCAAAAGGGTAGACCTGTCTTGAGATCTGGTCCTAGAGTAACAAACAAATTATTCTGCTTACACTGCACAGTCCTTTTGTTGATGCTTTCTGCACCTACTTCCAAAATACTACACTGACTTCCTCTAAATAGTGTATTCATTTTTACCCCATTTTGAAGACAACAAAAAATCCTGAAACCAGGCTTGGTTTCACACATCTGCACAGACTGCCTATTGATAGGTTGAATAAAGTTTTCAAGTTAGTAAATTACTTTTTACATACAATTTTAAGTGCCTTTGATGTACGGTGTAGCTACCAAAGTAGCTACACTTACTTAAATAAGATGCACTATGTTAAGTGCATATTACCACAGTCCTTTCACAGGATGTTATGAATACCAATTTGCCACAAACTTCAGGGGCTTACAAGATGTCACAGAAATCTCATCATGTTGACAGAAAAATTCTGTTGAGACTATATATTTGTGTCAAAATGAAATAAAAAAAAAATACTGTGACAGTTTAGAGATCTATTCTGTTAGTTTACAGCAACAAATCTATTAGATTTTTATGCAAACAATTCACTTTAGCCTCAAAGCCAGTTTGAAATTATAGCAGTCTACAAACCTACAAAATTTAAATTTTACAAATATTTGCTGTAATTACTTTAAAGAATCTAACTAGGTTTTGTTCTTTTATACATGGATTTTAATACATATTTGTGATGAGAGTAAATACTATTTGCTGTTCAGTCTAAATGGAAAAAAAAATCTCATCCATAATGAATTTATATTATTCACACATTTTTACAGCACTCTTGTGTTCCGTTTCAAAACCTAAAGTAGATATTCACATTCCTATTAGAACAATGTATTTTAGATTAATTTTTAAAATATGTATTTATGCTTGAACATGTACGCTTATTTAATAAAATACTTGCTGTCAGCATTTTCAGTTATCACAGAAGACAGTTCTGCTGTGCAAGCAGGCAGATTTTGAACTAATTTTTTTACATTTGCAAAAGGATCTTTGCATTCCCAAACTCTCATGTTTTATCCCTACAGCCCCATTATTGCCAAAGGAATTAAAGCAGGATGAGCTAGAAGTGGATACAAGTTTGTCAAAACCTTTCTCTTTCAAGCCAGATTTCAGTTGACACTGATCTCACAGAGAACCTCCAGGGACCTGGTGCAACAATGGGCCACTGTCCAGGAAATATTCTTCCAAGTCCTCCTCTTCTCACCTGCTCCAAGGTGTGTGTCTGTCAGAGACAGCTGCAGTTGGGACAGAGTTCTGACAGAGGGCAGAGCACTCAGGTGAGACGGGGCACAAAGGAGCAGCAGCCTCCTGCTAAAGGGATTTCTTTTTCTGCTTCATGTTAGTTTTACTGTGTCAAAATAATAACATGAATAATGCTGGGAAGGGCTATTTTATTCATGCAGAAAAACAAAAAACAAAAAACAAACAAACAAACAAAAAAAAACCAAAAAAAAAAAACAACAGCTGAAGTAAAGCAGTATCAGCCTTTACCCAACAAAAACCATCATATTTTGTAAACAGATCCCTCGGAGTATGTGTATATGACTCTAAATGGAAAAAAAAAAAAA
>VWZU01019633.1:544273-598552 GCA_013397095.1 Sterrhoptilus dennistouni
TATTGACTTAAAAGGAAAAAAAAAAAAAAAAAAAAAAAAGGATGCCTAGAAAATTTCAGGTTCTCTAGAAATCTTGGGGTACAACAAAGTCGTGGTGTTGGACCTTTCTTCCACCCAGGGAAACTCTTAAAGATGGCCTGGTTTTCGCAACAGAATTTTGCTACACCTAAGAAAAAGTATAGAGTTTTTATATTTCTGAGAAGAGGGAAATGTCAACAATAATTTTTAAACTAACAAATTTTTTGTAAATGCATTTTCTTGAGGGAAAAACAAAGCAAAAGGGCTCCTACAATGGTTCTAGAAAGAGTTGTCAGATGTAAGAAGGAAATTGTCCCCAAATAATTCTCAGAAGAATTAATAGCTCAATTTTGCAGCTACAACAGTCTCCTGTATCTTGTATTCCTTCACCTCTGCCAAGTACAGATGGATTATTCAAAATGTCAAGTGTAAACAGATTTGCCTTTATTTACAATCACACCAAAATCATCTGAAAAGAGAGAATCCTCTGGAAGAGTGAAACTGCAATCTGGAAGTGAGGAAAAACACCTTAGAATAATACTGCTGCATGATTAAATTCTGATAACTTTATGTCTGCTAATCATTTTGAACTGGACCGTAGCTTTTAGAATTTCAGAATAAGAATATTTATTTGTAAATGTTCTGAGCCTTACTCTATTTCAAATCATTAAAAGTCTTTTTGAACTTTTCTGGTTGGTTAAATGCTTTTATGTCCCTTGTAGGCACTTAACATTTAGGTCCTATGAATGGTTATACATTTCTAAATAATAAATAAAGCTCAAAATCAATAACTGGAAGTCTTTAATAATCATGGAATGCCCTCTCTTGTTCTTTGCTTTGAGGGTTGTTCTATTGTTGACGTTTCTTCTTCTAAATATGGTTTTCCTTATCAATTCAACCCCATGTGTTCACAGCTGCCAAATAAAAGTTCTGAAAAAAATTATGCACCTTATAGCCTATCATTGCTTAAGGGAGTTTTTGCCAGGTTTCAAATAAGATGTATGTAATTTTTCTGTAAATTTAACATTCCAGTTCTACATGCAATATGTTAATGTATTTAAAAAGCAATAATGTATACATTTTAACTCACAATTTTTTGCCTTGAAATATTACTCTCTGCTATATCTGTGTCTGTTTTGGATGTTTCCACTTTGATCATGTCCAGTATTAAAAACCAGCTTTGTGAGTCTGTGAGGTTCTTTTTCTACTTCATCCATGAACTTAACTACTTGAGCCAACTCTAGGAATCTTCCCGATACTGCTACAATTAGTAGATGTGCATGTGACACCAGATATAACTAACAGAAAAATATCCTTAATGTACACTGAATGGGAGTGATACTTCATATAAAGACAAGGAGAGAAAGAAAAGAAAAAGAAAGAATAAGCCTTAATTTATCTATTGTCAACTTACACTCTCAGATATAATTTACTTTACAGGCATAACTATTACTAGGGCTTTGTTTACAAAGACAGTTTCTGCCTCAGAAAGTTTAAGATCTGATATGTGGAAATGGGAAATTGAAATATAAATTTTTTAAAAATTAATCAGTATACTCTTTCCTTCTATTGGAAACTATTTCTGGGATAAAAGAGCATTTGAATGATACAGAATTTCATTCTCCAGGGGAGACAATGGGAATTGCTTCTCTCAGCTCAGGATTATTATTCTTCCCAGCCAAAGTCACAATAGGAATCCGACATTTATTCTAGTTCCTTGTGTTTAACCCTAAAAACCACAACAGTTGCAGTGACAACTGAAATACAACATTGGCATTTTATAGAAACAATTGCCTTAAGACCAGAATATTTTCTGGCCATTAGGGCCAGAAACCCACATCTAATTAAATTAAAGCAAACCCTATCCAATTAACTATGATTCATAGAGTTTAATGTATCTATTTTGCATATTTGTGGTTTATATTTCTATATTTATGTTTTAAATTACTATATTCCAGCATTTTGTTCCATTCCCCTGCATAGAAATTCTTTTGACGTGAGCTCACTTGCCTTTTTACATAGTAATTTAAAGGAGCAGAACTTAAAGCCCAGTGGAGTGAAATTAATGCAATTTAATACAAAAGAAAGCTGTTCTTCTTTTAAAAAAATACCTTTCGTGTTCACTCAGCTTTGGTTTGAGCATCAGAGCTGGGAGATCATTAATAGATATATGGTTACAGAACATTAAAAATAATGCAGGTTTTTCCAAGAAATAATTCACTGTATTCCAGACTGCAAGAAAAAGTATTAATGGATTTTTCATGTGAAATATTGGCACGTTTGCCTACAATTCTCAGAAACAAAGGACCTTTTGCACCTTTATATAAGATTAAGTCTAATATTTCAGGCAGGTTTTTCATTTGTTTTCGGTTTGTTTTGGGGTCTTCTGTGGTCTTTATTTAATCTTGTATTTTAAGTTTCTCAGAAGTGTGAAATTTTCACAATCAGGCATCCTTAGCAAAGACAGATGGATGCTAGAAAAGGTTAATAATGTATGAAAAAGTTATCAAGACAGTAGAATGTTATAGCAATAAAGAATTTCTTAATAGATATCTCTGATAGCCTGTCAAATTTCTATCATTTATTTTAGTTGCAAGATTTGGAAGGAAAATAAAGTCAGTTCTGTATCCTCATAAATTTCTGAGATAGTTAAAACAACTTTTTTCTTCCTTGAATAATGTAGACATTTGAAGGGTTTTGTTTTGCTTTACTTAGTTAGAAAACACGACATGTTGATATACAAAATTCTCATTGGGAAGCTCCACTAATTTCATGGATTTTTAATGTAAAATTTTTGTGAGATTTGGGGAAAATATATTTTTAATAAAATTCCTAACAGTCTGAACTCTGGAAGAGGAGTACATGTTCCTGTTTTCACTCAGAACCATCCCAATACTCAATGTTGAGCTAATCTGTCAAGTCTTGAAAGAAAACTATACAAACAGCTCAATATTCATTGGACCAACAAGAAGATTGAGTTCATGAACCCAGGGGTTAGATAACTTACCTAAGTTGTGGAAGAAAGCAATTCCTTGTCTGCACCACCTATGGCCATACAGAATAAAGAATTAGCCTTTGATTTTTACACACCATTGGTGACTATATGGGTAATCAGAAAAAAATTATCTATTTGTGTCTATCATTTTTTTTCTGCATAATTTTAGCATGGAAGAATTTTGAATTGGTTGAAATCAAAACGCTAATTGGATGGAAAAATCTAGTTAGTTACAAATTTTATCTGGGTTTTTTTGCCCTCATTATTTACATTTTAAAATTCTTTAATAATGAACAAAAGTCTATTCTCAAAATTTGTCTTAATTCTAAATATAGAACTAGAGAGCAGAAGACTCACAATGGATGTATTCTGCATCTTTCATAATAAAACAGCACCATTTATTAAACCCAAAAGCAAAACTAAAAAGGATAAGGGAAAATTAAATGATTTCTTAACAAACTGGACTAAAGTTAAACCCATAAAAAGCTTTTTTTCTACTTTGTTTTGGTTTGGGTTGTTTTGGGGGTTTTTTGTATTTTACCATTTTGGAGATTAGGACTGAGTGCAAGTTTTCAATGCATGAATATATGTAAAGCTGGCAATCTCACAAAGTGAGTCAGAATGGTTAGCATTAAGAATAAGTACTCCATAAACACATACAAGTCAAGCCTTTGGCAAAAAATAATAATTTCCTGAATGCAGTGCAAATAAAAGAAAATGGATCACAAAGAAGGAAAGCAGAAGAAAAACACACATATAGAAATTAAAACAAACACCCAAGAATAGAAACTCAGTTTATTCTATCATGTACAACTACAAATAGCAACTAAACTGCCCGCATTCTTCAGGCATTCCTGCATTATATTCCAAAACTGAATTAAATGAAATTGTAAAAGAGGTGTCAACAACCATAAGACTTGCATTCGATTGTTTTTGGTCTATTGTTATTTTTTGTATGATAAAGATACTGTTATCAAAGCTGTAATAAATCAGGCAAGGGTTTGATTGCTCTTGGGGGTTATCACACACAGGCAGCATAAACTGTCCCACATCTGTATGGTCCCTATAATCAGTATAATGCCTGTTGTGTAGCAGATTGACAGCCAGATGTAAAATCACCATTCAGTAGGGCAACAGCTACTCAATTCTTTGTTTGTTGATATCTTATTTGTCTGCCATTCCTTTTAAAAGCTAGTACTTTAAAATAGAAATATAATTTTTTCACTTTTAAAAGATACACGTAGTTCATTGGCAAAAAGGATTCACAGCTAAACTAAGTGGAAAATCGTGTTTCATATTCTGTTAATATAAATGAAAAAAATTCAACTGATGTGACTGCAAACAGGACTGGATTACTAGAAGAAATTTAAAAGTGTTCCCATGTACTGTTAACTTCACTTAAGACAATATATCAGCAACTGCCATGTTATGTGAATAATTTGTTTTTCTTTATTAATCTTATTACTATTCTTCAGTTATTGGAACAATGATAGAGTAAAAGTCTGGTAAGAAATACTCCATCAATTCAGTGACTTGATATCCACAGTAGCTTCATTGACTGCCATAAGAGCCCATGACAAAGGATAAAAATAGAGAATTTTTTCATTACTAGGTGGAACTTCAGAAATTGTCACTTTTTTCTTCCTATAGCATGATCTAACTTTTAATTTAAGAAATATAGTGCCAATATCTGCATTAGCCTTGGCTCTTTAGGTCTTGCTAAGGTGGATATCCTTTGTCCTGTGGGTGGTGCTGAATTGTTGATCTTTTTGGAGAGTTGTCTTATTTTGCTGTGCAGCTCACAGATAACAGTAGAGTTTAGAAAATGGACTTCAGGTGTTAAGTTAAGAAAAATAAATAAGTTTTCTCTAGAGATTCCCAAAGGCTTCAGAAAACAAATTATTGTTCTTAATGCATGGGTAAAAGAGCAATATCATGGACCTCTGGCCATCTAATGGGCAGAAAGCCAAATTGTATGATCAAGAGACTTAGCTCAAGCTAAGTATAAAAAAAATGTGAAATTAATGGAGGAAAAACTGAGCTCATATGGTCTATTTTCTTTGGCATTTACAAAATCCTGGAGATATTAAGACAGATCCTCTTTCTTGGAACAAGCTTTGGTATCACAACAGAGAACTCAAAGAAGCTGTGGGAACTCTGCAACTTATTGCTGAGAGGTTTAAGAGAAGAGCCAGGGAGTCTGCTACCCTTTATCTGCAGTAAATTATGAAGATATTTATGGCATTACCCTTTGGAGATATAATGACATACCAGCAAATCAATGGCATGGCTGTGCATGGTGCCAAGAGTCCTGGTACAAGACCAAAGAAGTACTTCATGATTTTTGGAAGCTTAAAGGTAGTTTATTAGGGAAAACCTTACTCAAAAGTCAGAATTTCCCAAAGCCTTGGCTAGATTCAAAGGTTTCATCTCCCATTTCACTATCAAGGAAGATCATATATTCATTGAGTTCACTAGTAGGTCTAGTAGGGAATTCTCATGAGGAATATTATTCCACTAGAAAAGGTCAGGCTGCTGGAACTAAGACTTGTCTACTGGAAATAAAGACTTTTGAGGAACCCTAGAGAAAGTGCAGAGAGTAAAGTGGGAGTCTGTACACGTGAGAAAATGTAAAAACTTTTCCTTTAAAAAAGATCTTCTCTCATACAGGTGTTTCTCTCCAAAGATATAAAGAGGCAACTAGGAAAGAGGGGTAGAAAGAGACATAAATTATATGTATATTTATACACAATAAATAATATAATGAAGAAATTGAGAGGAGACATGCCATAAATATTTAAAATTAATTATAAAAATATATTATTTTACTTATTTGTTTAGAAAATTGAGAAGTAGTCTGGAAAATTGGAATAATCAATGCTAAATCCTCAACACAGCATACCAACTGAGGAAGCAGGTCCTTAACAGATTCCAGCTTTTACACAAGCTCCTAATTGCACATTTCCAAACCTGCCATGCTCTAATTCACTAAGGGACCATATCTTATCATTGGTACAGAAATTTAGCAAATATTCAGGTAACTCAAATCAATCCTGAGGAACCCAGGAAATAATCTGTGGTGGTCATTGGGCCTCTTTTACCACCAGATCCTTTTAAAAGAATCCTCAAACAGAATGACATTACCAAATAGAAAACAATCTACAGTGCTAAATGGTCTAAGAAGAATTTTTTACATTTAAAATTAAGTGTTTAGTCCCAAACATTATGAGTATAGCTACTCTTAAATGCAGCTATTGAGCAATTAATTGAAATAAAGACTATTAAATCAAAATGAAAAAGCTTTTATGATTCATATCTCTGGGTTTTTCTTAATTTAGACATTGTTCTTTCACAAATTGAGATAAGAGCACAAACAGCCATACATTGCCATTCATAATATGTGAAGTAGTTAGTGTGAAAACAAACCTTACAGTCAGTTAGAGTAGCTCTGAATAAATTATCAGTTTTCCATACAAATAAAACACAAACTGGCTCTAGGGCAGTGACAGAAAGAATAATTTTCCAAAGGAAAGCCAAACACACAGTGATGCATTGACAGACTGAAATATGAATGTCTATGTATGATACACCTACCTTGGTGGCTTGCATTGTCCCCATGGAAAATGGCACCTGAACTTTGAACAGAATTGTTTCCCAGTAGGGACAACAATTAAAATATGCTCTCAGGTTTAGATTTCATCCATTTAAACCAATATATTCTAGTAATTATTTTCACTAGACGCATATAATTATATATATATTTATTTTTTTTTTGGCAGCCACTTATTCATACCTTGCTTATAGTCTACATGGCAAATAATAATGAATGTTCAAATGTTTAACTCTTAGTCCACTTTTGTATTTCAAGTTAATAGTAGTGCACTGTGGAGTACCTACCAAGACACACTCTTATAAACATTTGCAATATTTATGACTCTGGGCTATATCTAATAAATAAATAAACCCAAATAATTTTCACAGTTTGCCCCATATGTATCCACTTGTTTTAATGCATGATTTATATTTTATATTTTTCCTATAAACAAATTGCAACTTATAGAAAAACACAGATACATGCTGGCATGATGATATAACTGAAGCAAAAATATTGATGAAATTTAGGAATCAAACCCAAACAGATACAGCTCACCTGAAGCTGTTCACATACATACGTATCAGTAGTTTATATGAGAAAAGAGGATCTCTTTAATGTCTAGTATTTTATTTAGCTATCTCCAACCAGGAATTTTATAATTAACTAGAAAGGATCCATGCTTTACAGAAGTCATGAAACAGAACCCTATCCCAGTACCTAAGCAACTAGCAAGAATAAAAGAAAATTGTTAAAATTCTGCCTGACCTCTCACTATTTAGGTGATGGATATCATTACTAAGGAACAATTTTTCTGTGTATATTATCAGATTTGCCTCACAAACTCAGTGGCATTTTAAAATTTTTTGTCCTATAACTACACCTTTTATTTTAAGTCTTGCAAAAAATTATTTTTCTGTTTCTCAACAGTTAAAAAAACTCTATGATAACATGATCATGACTCTTTTACTGATTTTAATACATTAAATAATTGCGTGTTTACAACCATATGGAAGAAAAAATTACATATGTGCTTAGACATTCACTTCCAATAAAGCTGTCAGCCTGTCTAGCAAAGGTCACATCTCTGATAGAAAATACCAGACAGCAGAGGAAGTCATTGCATGCATCAGTCATCTCATCAAAATAATGATACAGATCACAATATGTCCATTTTATTATATCACTATTATTCATTATTATTACATTTTTTAAGTTCCGTTGGCAGCCTGCCTCAGATTTTTCTTATTACGTTTTCACAGACTGAGAAAAGGCAATCTTATTCTACTACTGCCTCTATTCACTACTTTTCTATTTCTTAACAGGGAGATCTTATTCTGCATTTTATTTTTGGGGAACTGTCTTCTAAACTGGAAAGCATCTGCCTAAAGAGAGCAGATTCATGCCAAGCCCGGAACATATAACCCAGCTTTGTTTAAGGCAGCAAATCTCACAGCAGTAAGAGATTCTGAGTCTATTCCAATGCTCTCAGAAAAGCCAAAAGATGGAATATCTCCAGTAATTAGGTCAGTAATTAGGTTGTATCATGTTCAACACAACTACTGAGTCTCTTTTTCTGACCTCAATAGGAAGGTTCTTGGTTTTGCACATGGTCCATTTCTTTAGCATTCAAACCCAGAAACTTTACAGATGTTAACAGTGGAAGCTAGACCCAAAACAAAAGCTTTCTGAGCACCAGGTTTTTCTTGGTTTACTCTTAATAAAACACAGCTATTGCTTTTTAATCAAATAAGGATTTCCATACGTTCTGGGGATTTCCACGTCCTTTATTGGCAAAGAATGTTTTCTTATCCCCATATTATATTTCCATATTGAAATATGCACTCATCCAAATCCCACAAACAGAAAAAATATCTACTTTTGTTTGCAAAGACCTGATTTCCTGGGTGAATTACCATAAGGAATACAAAAGAAAAAAACAGTTTAAATACAAGTGAATACAACTCAGAGTCAATAAAATAAAACGCAAAACCATATTTTACCATTACAGCTCTAATTTAATACTGTGTTTCATGTACATAAAGGAAAAAAAATCCAAAGTTGCTTTGCATCTTATTACTGTAACATATTTTTACCTTTGAACTGTCATTTTAAGTTAAAAGTTTATGCAACAAAACTTCAGGGAATGGTTTGTCAGTTTAGTAAGCCTTTCTATGATTATTTTTTTTACATCTGTGATGCAAAATTTTTCTCTCTTAAGTGTCTCTGTCAGTAAATTTGTGAAAATACAGAGGTTGCAAAAGCTTGACATAGTAATGTACTAATCCTGATCTAAGCACCATGTGGTATTCACTTTTCTACCCTTCATGCAGTTTCTTGTATAAATAGCTGTATCTACAAGAATAATTCACAAAGGAAAGCTAAAAATATAAATACAGCTGAAGGGAGGGAAATAAAAAAAATAATAAAGTGAAAATTCAGACTGTAGATTAGACAATGCAGAAATGGGCAAGAGTCAGCTTTGTCTGATTTACAGTTGGTCACTGCTTTAGCAGTCTGTGAGATAAAAAGAGGCCAGAAGAGTGCTCCTGCAAACTATTTTTGCCTATTTTATTAGAGTATAAAGATTATGTGAAGAGTTTGCTCTTAAGTCTCTTTCACACACATACATATGCATTCACACACATATAAATGTGTAAATTATATTTAAGTAAACTCTAAATGCATAACTGCAAGCACACTTATAATCAAGGGATGTGAAGACAGTGCATCTATCAACTCCAAATTGATTTAATTTCCATGCTTGTGTGTAGGAGTTATCTAAGCTGAAAACTTTCAAAGGGAGGGAACCAAGCAAACTGGCTCACTTATTTGATCTAATATGCAAAACCCTACAAATTACTAAATTAATATGGAGATTGAAATTTTCTGGGAATAACATGAAGTCCCTCCTTTCATTCCTCACATTTGGCATCTGACTTCCTTTTCTTCCCACTAAAGTTTCTTGTCCTGCTTTGTCCCTCTATTTTCACTGATCTGAACATATATGTATATGTTCAGAACACCCTGCCCTGAAAGATTTTTTAGTGGGCTAATTTCATTTGTGCCTGTATGTGATTTTATGTTTTGTTTAGTAACTTGAATGAGCAAAACTGGCCAAAGGTAGCAGAGTTCTAAATAACTTTCATGGGTGTACATGCATTGACTGCTCTTAAAGTACCTTTTCCTCTTGTGAATGATGTCACTTCTGTCTGTTCAAAAAAAACCCGAAAAAACCAACCAACCAACCCCAAACAAAAAATCAAATGAAAAACTTTGTACCCTTTCCACACCAAACCAAAATACCAATGTAATGTGACAGCACCTGGCTTGTAATTATTTTGCCCTGCTGATAGCACAAAATCTTGTTACACCCAGGGCAGTAAAAATACAAGGATTCTGAACTTTGCTCATTTCCTTTAAAAACGTGAAAGTTTTACTTTTAGTTGTGAGATGGCAGACTCAATCAAATAGCAAGGAGTAAAAGGATGCAGATTTTCCTCATAACTGCAATTATTTGCATCTACCAGTGAAAACTAGAGAGTGTCTTCTCTAGCAGCTTATTTTGCATCACAGGACCAATATTCCCATCATGAATCATTACCATCCTATAGCTACTCATCTCAAGTGTTTTGAGATATTTATTTTGCTGAAAAAGAAAGGGAGTTTTATTAGCCCATCAAAAGCCATATAAACAAACATTATTAGGGGGAGGGCAGGAAAGAGGGGGAAGCTTTTTAGTAGGCTTTATGAATTCAAACATCAACATTGACATTGCTACCATCCCACATAGGAACAAGGCAGAAGAAATTGCAGAGTCAGGTTTTTTTCTACAGCAGCAGCTAATCATAGTGCAGGAAAGAAGAGGGGAAAAGTGCTTCAGAGATGTTAAGAGATATAAAAACATAAATTGAATAAAGCAGGTGAAATATTTGAGGATCGCTTATAAACTGGAAGAGTGAAGATTTAGATTAGATATTAGGAAGATTTTTTTTTCTGTGAGGATGATGAGTAATTGGCACAGGTTGCCCAGAGAAGTTATGGATGCCCCATCCCTGGAAGTGTTCAAGGCCAGGTTGGATGGGGCTTTGAGTAGCTTGATCTAGAGGAAAGTGTCCTTGTCAGGTGCAGGAGGGGCTGGAACAAGATGATCTTAAAAGTCCCTTCCAACCCAAGGTATTCTATGATTAAATTACATAATGAGTATGTGAAATAACACCATAAAACATGGTATGATCCAGTGGGGATGAAGACAATGCTTGGTGATCTCTGCTCACAGTGAACAACTGTATCTTTCATTTGTCAGGTTTTTTGAAAGATTTACATCACTTCTTAAAACTGAGATACTTTTCTTGCCAGACTTTTAAATTAAATTAAACAGTTACCACAGCTAAAAATGTTGAGCCAAGCAAAGTGATAGTCTGGAATCATTCCACACTCTGTTTGGGCCAGATAAAACTTGGTTAAGACTAGAACAGATGTAAGGTGTGTTTAATCATGGCTGTGGCATCAAGCATCCCTGAAGCAAAAAAAGAATCGACTTAGTAACTAATGGCTGTGTTCTGATATCACTAACGAGAGTGCAATCAATATTAACTACATGATGCAATTAGGTTCAGAAGACACACAATTCAACATCGGGTTTGAGGACTAATATTTCATAATTAAAATGTAAATGACTGACATTTACTCCATTCATACAAGTTGTCCAATTCTTCTGGATGCTCAAATTTGGCTACAGCAATTATTCTCATAATAGATTACTGTGTGCAGAAAAACGTCAAATTGAGATTATCACACACATAAATAAACAAAAAAAAAAAAACAACCAGGCTATACAAAAGATGAATTAATGCATTTCATAAAGTTATAATATTTATAGAAATAATATGAAGTACTGAATAAGCTAGTCAAAAAATACATATGTGATGTTAGTTACAGACTAAAATGTAAAATATTTACAAAAAGACTGACTCTGTTACTTAGGCAGGCAGCAGAAATTTTTTCTATAAATTAGATTTTAAGGCTTTATATTGGAAGCTGTAGGTGGATACAGACCAAATTATTATGAACAAGAAATGCTTGAGAATCAGCTGGAGCAAAGCAAATATATAAAACAAATAAGATCTCTACTTGGAATGGAAGAAGAGTATGGAAAACCCTCTAAGGCAAATGCAAAGACTGTTAAATGAAATTTGAACAGAAATCCAGCTTAAAGAATTTATCCAAGAAAGAACCACGACAAATTTCATCCAGGGCAAATGTAGAGAGGTAATTTATAAAATTAAAAGGTAATGTGAATCAACTGTTTACAGCAAAAACAATAGTAATAATATAATTGGGGGTTTTGGTTGGTTGCTTTGTTTCCAGACACATCAAAATCATTCTGTCCAAAATGAGGATCCAATGACAAATTGACACCAAAATATAGTGATTTTTTTCATAAGGAATATACTTACTTTTTATATTTTTAATTTGCTTTAATACAAATGAATGCTAATATTGCTTATGTTTATGAGTGTATAATTATTTATTGCACGTGGAAAATAATTCCAGATTTCAAAACAGACCTTGAAAAACTTGAAAAAAGAAGTGTTTGAGATATCTAAACTAGACAAAATCTAAAATGTATATATATGTGTATAAATAATAGATTTTCAACAATACCTAGGGGCTATAAAAAGGAGAAGCACTGCTTCTAATTATTACCCTGCATCTCAAACAAATCCAACTATGAAATGCATAAATGTTTTATTTAAGATAAATTTATTTGGCTAATAGTCTAAGCAATCTCCTATTAATGTAGCTTGCTTAGAGCTGGGACAGTTTTCAATAACAACAGTTAAAAATATGCAGTGTTAAATTAATACTATTGGTATCCTTTTCATCTCCTTCCAGTGATGACAAAAGTTGATAGAATCAAGATGAGTTGCTAAAGTGTGGCCATGGTGTCTAATCTCTCTGTCATTATGACTGGATTGGATGGCTGAGCATTGAGATAAGTCTTGTCCCCACAAATAGTTAATTAACGGATGCCTTAAAGACCCTAGAAATGAAACACAATTCCGAGATAACATTAGTATGGGAGGTGATATACAGGATGGTCTTTATTGGAGGCCTCCAGGGGCAGATATGGAAAATGTCCACAAAATGGACACCCCACCACGGGGTGAATACAGTTTTATAAGTTTAACAAATTAACATAGTTTATTAGATTCACCAACTAGAGACAGAAGTGGTTGAGGCAATTTCCCACAGTAAAAAATCCCTCTCTGAATCCTGCCACCACCTTTTAGGGATTTCACATTCTTGGTGTAAATGTGTCTCAAAGAGCTGGTTTTGACCTTGGTTCCCAGGGTTCAGCTTCATTATAGGATGGGGACCTTGTATCCCCAGCTTGGAGCTCTGGAATATGTTTTGTCTTTCTACCACATCAGGGCAGGGAAAAGTACCTAGGAAAACTCACTAGGAACTGTATAACTATACAAAATAGTCAACAGAGTTACAAATGGATGTGTAAAGAATACACAGAATATATAAAAAAATTAAATCAATTCAGCATCACAGCAAGAAATATTTCTGCATAAAAATACTTTAAAAAAACCTAAAACAAATGTAGTCAAGGTGGGATATTGCAAAGCAGTGAAAACTAAATGAAAATTTTTGTCAAATAATCTAGCTTTCATATTTTGAAAGTTGAATGCACACACAGAAACTATTGCCTCTCTCAGCTGTGTTCATCATCCTACTGTAAACTGTAAGTTGTGGTGGTTTAAATGGCATTTAATATAAAAGTGGCCATTTTATGCCCATTATAACCACTATCATCCAAGGTTCAGCTGTTCTTATTATTAGAAAAGTTAGATTAATGATCAACTTTTTAGTTCCCACTAGTAATCTCCTGCCCTACAAATTTCACAGAAACAGCTTTCTTTGAAAAGTATTCTGAACAATATCATGTGTCCCATGGTAGCTTGAGACTCATTTTCTATTATTCTTACTGCTATTATTAAAAATTAATTTATTTTCTGCCCTTGGGAACAGCAGATTAGACCTGCCCTTACAAACTCTAGCAATTTAAGCTAGGCAGGATTTAAATGTTTGCAGCCAGAAATACATGCTATAAAAAAAAGGACAATTTGACCACTTCAGTTGCTCCCATCAACTAATGTAAATTGCAATTGATATCTCTTAATAAACCAGTCTGACATCTTATGGCTTTGATTCCTGATTCCTGTCAAACCAAACCATAGCAGCTGAAGTGAATGCCACTCCCTTTATTAATAACTCTTATTTGCCTTGCACAATTAAGCACAAATGCAACCAGCTCAAAAACAACTTTTCTAAAAATCTATGTACATTTCATTACATACATTACATTACATACAGGGCTCAAGGAAAAGTAAGACATTTCTTCACTGTTTGGGGCAAGACAGATTTAGTGCAAGAAGCCTGGGATCTGAGAGGTAGCTCTAGACTATTACATGGTACAGGAACTTTCCCTGCTTTTTACTGAGCCACTTTCCACCCCAAATATAATAACAATAAGCACATAGACATTGAGGAAAGGAATAATTTACCTCTGAGTATCCTACTAATGCATAATTGAAGAATATATAATAAAATACTTCTTTACTTTTTCCCCAAGTACCTGCATAATTCTAAACAGAGGAAGACACCACAGCTGTCCTATCCTTTCATACAAAATCTGTATGTATCTGCCTATAATGAAGACCCCTAGGGTTTTCAAAATAGAGTGAAAGCAGGTTACTTTGGGTTTATTTTGTTTTTTAGGGCATGGCACATTTTTTTTTTTTAAATACAAACACATTCTCAAAATGGATTTGATGACAGCAACACTTGGAAAGACTGGCTGAACCAGCCGTTCTCTTTTAAGTTTCCCTCTGTTCCTCCCAAGAACCAATACCTTTATAATGAGAAGAAACCATAAAATAATTGGTCTCTGTTACTTTCTGTAAACTTTATCATCAATGGTTATTCTACAACCTATTCAGCTATTTATATGTCTTAATGTAAGTCATTAATATCCACTTGTGGTTGACTTTTAGATCAGCTGCCATGTATGGTGCCTATGGTCCAGCAAAAACCACGTTGAAATACGGCCAGTGGGTTAATTTCAAGGCTAGATGCTGATTAAGATGATCAAGATTGAAGGACAAAATGAGACCGATGACAAGAAAACAAAAACAAACCAGTACCCCATTTATCAACTGTAGTATCTCAGCTTCAAATTTTAGTAAGTGAAATATTTGGTTTTAGGTGGACTTAACTCACATGTCTATACCAGTCATGGGTTTTTCTAAAATAACTTCTTTTTGAAAATTATAGCAAATCATTTAAATTAAACAAATACATTTAATGACCTGGACCCATTTTCTCGTGCAACATCTGCTTAAGCAACGTTTTAATTTCAGTGTCTTTAGTGGTTGTAACAGGACTAATTCAAAGAGAAACCCACAAAGAACAGCAGGCTCACAACCTTGCTGTTAGACAGTAAAACAAACAAAGCCCCCTATGCTGGTTAATGCTTATTTCTTAATTGTTCAGCTGCCTCATATTCGTTCTCAGTTCTCAAGCATATTCCAGATTGCTCTGACTTGGTTATCCCCATAATAATCCTTTGAATTTCCTTTTACTTACTTGAATTTTCCTTTACTATGACAATGCCTGGCAGGATGCTGTGAGCTTTCCAGAAAAGAACATTATGAAACTTTAATTTATTGCCTTAAAATCATTGTCCTAAATGTGGTAGCCTGCATTTCCATATTTAATATTCTAACAGGGCTTTCTTGTGGAAAAAAACAGAAATATTTAAATCAAAAACTACTGTCACCTTTCTGAAACAAATTTCTATTAGTACATAATTACATATATATCATTTCTCAATAATTCAACAGTTATTTTGCATTTTTATTAAGGCACTGCTTTTAAGTCAATCAATTAGTCTGAAAGCCATTTTATTTTAGAATTATTTGCTTTCATTTTTGCTGCCTTGTCCTTGTCATGGAGAAATTCCCGTATAATTATGAAGTGCTGTAATAAGTATGTGAAGCTGAAGAAGTCCTCTATATTTTTGCATCCTGTTTTTAAGGGAGAAAGCTACCTGCCAAACAGATGAAATTTATCAAAATGGTTACAATTTTTATCATATACTATAGAAAAGACTTGTGCATATTTTGATTGACAAAATTATGCTTTAGCACATTCTCTTGCAAGTAAATTCTAGCTTAGCAATCCTAGGAATAGCTGCAGATGCTCTGCATCATCCTGATTGACTGAAAACCTGGGGGAAACAGGTTTCTTACAGCCTGATGAACTCAGTCTAAAGCTTGTCTTTCACATGAAAGCTGAGACACTATATCTGCCAGCCACAGCAACAGAACGGCTGGAGTTCCTTCACCCAATTACTTCATGAACATTTAGCTAGACCCTTTCAACATTTCTCTTTCTAGGAACTCTTTCTAAGGAAATTCATTTCCAAGTTTTCATTAGCTCAGAAGAGGCAGTCTGGGCAAAGGAAGGCACAAATCCTTGTGGCAATGATCTGTGACTGCAGATCAGACAAGCATCTGAAGGAAGGGCCTTTGTAATGTTGGTCAAATTACCTTTGCCAAAGAGATTTTCCCCTGTTCTCTGTTACAGCAGAGGAAAAGTGCCCTGATGAAAAAGGATGTGTTTTGGAATTGGCACAGGAAAGCTCAGGTGCTTGCTTGCATCAACGTGGCACCTGTTGGGTTAGTTCTCTGCTAGCAAAACTTAATTTTTTTTTTTCCTTCTCCAAGGCCCTCCACACAGCATCTTCTCACTGCAGATTTCAGAGCACAATCTGGAATCTCCATATAAAAATGAAGCATACGATATTAATCAAAGTGCATTTACTACAGTGAAGTGAAAATTTGGTCTGCGCTTTTAAGACAACAACCAAAACTAAGACAAGCAGAAAGTTCTTTGAACTGCTTTTGGCAACTCAAATACTTTGGAACTTCTTGATTATTTTTTGTAGATAATTTGTTAAAGATGGAATGTGCTTCCTAAAAGGCAGAAGAAATTAAAAAAAGCCCAATTAAAGCTAAGGAGCATATTTATTTCAAGCTGAAATCTTTTATCACACACCTGTGCTTTTATAAACAGTGTCAGCAAAACAAACTTTGCCAATAATATGAATTTCTTATAAATATGTATTACTCATTCCTGAATTTTTGTTTTATATTTCAATATATTTAACCCTACCAACAGAAGCATGAAGCAGCAGAGAGAGTATAATCATTGTCACCTTAATGACAGAAAAGTAATTCAAACATCTGCTGACCTTTGGGAAGCATCTGGCTGAGGTTCTCTCACGTCAGGGTTTCAAAGGCGGCTATGGTAATTGTGGAAATCATCTTGAGTATTACATGGAATTACATGTTTAGCATGTTAACCCATAAATAAGAATAAAGGCAGGATATAAAAAGATAGCTATTAATAACACCACATTCTCTCTGCAGATATCCAACACACCCTAATTAACTTTCATGATTTATTGACCTATTTTTAGAGATGTAGTAATCGAGTGAACAAGCGAGGACTGAGCTCAAGGACACCTGGGACCCTCTGGTAGACCAGAATGAAATACTCATCCCTCTATTCCCTGTTTCATTCTTCAATCAGATTATCTTCTGAATATATAGCATTAAGACAAATCTTCCACTTTTACCCCACCTCAAACACAAGATTTCTGATATGTGAGAAATAGGAGGTAAAATATGGCTAAGCTCTTCTTATATTTCAAAGTCAAGGAATTGCCACAAGTGAGTGTTGTCTCCTTCACGGGAGCACTTCCAGTACAGATGTTTCTCCCTCTGTGATCTGATTGGCAGGACTGAGGTATGAAGGACGTGTGCTGCAAGATGAAGAAACTGTATTGCATGTTATATATTACAATTCTCATTATGTGACTACATATTTACGACCACGGTACATGTATAAATTAGATGTATTCATATGTAGATATATCTTCCTCATCAACAAGCGTATCAGTATACCAGAGACAATCCCTTCAAATTTCAAACAAAGCAGCAGAGTCTGGCATAAATTATTCTGTAAACCCACTGTAAATTAATTAAAGCTAGAAGGGTCATCCCATGTGCATCAAAAATATGGCATTCTACTCTATTGCATCACATGATAATTCAGGGTTGAAGGGCAATGATTAAGTGACAAAAGATTTCAATTAATTAATTGTGAGTTTTTAAAAGGTTCACAAGGGAAAGGGCAGGAGAGATTAATTGATTTATTGTACAACAATGCTGCTGCTGCTAATTAGTTCTTTCATTAAGATCTTAGGAAAAAATGGTAGATATCCATCTCTTTTTCCTTTTATCTCTTGTGTCCATTGCTAAAAGTAGTAGTAGTATAAATTTGTGTTTATGTTCCCCTGTTCCTAAAAGTTACAAGAGCCTAGTAGACCCATTCTGCTCTCCTTTCACCTATGGAACCTATGGACACAGTGGAACTATATATATATATAAAAATATCAATAGTTCCGTTGTGTCCATACATTACTGGAAGATGGGTTCTCTCTAATCCTGATTTGTGCTGCCACTGAAGTCCCTCTCTACCTCCTGATCTTAGCTGTCCTCTTTGCTCCTCTTTTTTAACTTGCTAACTGACAACACTGAACGTGAAAATCCATCCAAATCAGATCTCTAGGGTGGCAGACACTGCTAACCAAAAGTATAGCCCTGATGTGGAAAGAAGAGCCAAGAATGCTCTGGAAGTCTGGATTCCCTGTTCTGATAATCAAAGTTCTTGGAGACCTGTGTCGACTCACTTTTCCCCATAAGTCAACCATGAGTTTTGTCCTCTGAATTCTCAAGGCTGTGACATTGCCCTTGCAAATATTCTCTCAATGTGGTCTTCCAGTGTTCTTCAGTATAGGTCTAATTATCCCCTATTTAGTTTTCACTACTAGGTAAGTTGTTGTTTTATAGAGCCAGAAAATGTCAATAACAGGAGGGTTCAAACCAGATCATCTTTAAGATCCCTTCCAATGGAAACTGTTCTATGATTATATTGAAATGTGAGAAAAGTAAACTATGATAAGATTTGGAAATACAATGAAAAAAGTATATTTCAAGTGGTAAAACCATGATATATCCCAGAAATCCAGAGAAAATTGAGATTCTTTTCTGTACTTGTGGGTGCTAACAAAAGAACCAGAGGATGAACAAAAAAAAATAAATAATAAAAAGCTGTCAAAATAATGGCTTAGGTCAGAGTAATTACAGAAAAAATGCTTTACATTGCTAGAAATGACATAAAATGCCCATTTCAAAATGAAATGTACTAAGTTATGGATCTATAAGAATGATCTTTGACTTTCTAGGTAGAAAGGCTCAAGCATCCCAAGAAATGCTCAAGCATCTTTATTTCCATAACAAAATAAAATTCTACTCTTCACTTTAAAATAATCTTCTTCAGCTGGGAGGATGATTTTCTTAGCAGGTAAGAGTTCTCAAATAAGTGCAAAGATTCTTTTTAAAAATTGTTACTTACTGATACATATAAAAATACTGAATGAATACAAGAAATAAAGTAGAAGCCAACAAGAATACTCAGAAATACATGCCTAAAATGCAAAAATGCCAAACTAAATTACATAGATATTAAATACCTGTTGGGTTCATGTACTATGTGGGAAACTATGTAATGGTAGGTCTTATTGTTAAAACAAGCTCCAGAGACAAAGAAAATATCGATTTGTTAAACTCTCCTTTGATTTGTTTTTGAAATAAGAGCATATATAAGGATCTGTTTTCAACAGGATTATTATGGCTTGCAATTATTTTCATTTCCCCAAATATAGGTATTTTGTACACATAAACCTCAAAGTTTTTCACGTTTTCTCCCAGGTTCACCTGGGAGAGACAGATAATCTTTGCTGATTTGAAGTATGAGTCTGCCACAATTTAATTGGATCAGCTGCAGAAGGAAAGCAGTAATCTCAGTGAGAAAGAAAATTTTACTTTTTCATTGAAAAACATTTCATAGAACTTACTTAACATATTGCTCCCTATGAGGATGCAAACAATTTAGTCAATATAAAATACAAAAAAACCTTCATCTAGCTAAGATTTAAAAAATATTTATTAAATCGGCAAGTTTTGGATGCCTTAGTAATTTTAGGATTTCTCCCATTAAAATGAAAATATATACTAGAAATAGATAATCTATTATAATCAAGTGTTTGTGTTTATAATTTCACTGCATTAACAGGAATATTAAGAGACAAGAAGATGTGACTTACTGATAGGTGATATACCAATGCATAACTATCTAGTAATCTTAGATTGATCCAATACCAAGATTATTAGGCCTCAGTATTACCACAGCATTTCCTACATCCACAGTACCAGCCTAAGGTTATACAGCCCTAGACAGCTCTGCTATTTCTATAGTAACCTTTTCTCTTGTTCCTGAACTGGGACAATCAGCTCTGATGACAAACCCAGAGGTGGACCAAATGCTTTTTATTTTTACCTCTTGAATTGCTGGGTTAGTCCCTTCCAACTCCTTAACATTCCTTGATCCTATTTATAACCATGAGGGGCTTTTTCTCTGTTTATTTGTTTTACTCATTCCCCACTCGCATGTTTATCAAGGGCTCTTCTCTCAGAAAACCAACTATGTATTAGTGAATAATTACTCTTGACATGGAGTAAATTCGAGATCTGTATCAAGGGCACAGTGGCTACAGGAGACCCTACTTTTGTATCACAGTTTTATGTGAAAATACAATGCAGGAAAAAACCTCCAAACATCTAAATACAGAGAAATCTATCTCATCAATATGTCATATAACTTAATAGTGAAACAATGAAGGGTACAGCTGAAAATGAAGACATTGCTTTAGGGCTTTTAGATTCGGAGTTAGAGAACATTTGCCTGAGTCCTTAAGCACATGTTTTCAGCAAAGGCATCTTTGGATTTTCAGCCCTCCTACATCTCTATGTTAAGCTTAGTTTCTTAATCCCCCAGGACTGTTAAATCATCATTTTTGCCTCAGTGCCTTTATTAGTTTTCTCTTTCCTATGAGGGGAAACCACTATTCTAAGTTGCTGGTCATTTGGACATCTCATAAAGTTAATCAGTATTATAAAATATTTTATCTGAATGTTGATGTGCATGACTCATGGACAATGCAGTATTTTTACTGAAAATGAAATCACCTCCTCTCTAGATGCTTGGCATTACTTAAACATTTTCTCCAGAAGCCTAAACTAGTCTAGAAAATGGTGGAATCCTTCAGGTTACAAATTATCCAGGTTTGTTAGGAGCAAAGAACAAAACTCTAAAGAATTGCTTGATCCTTTCTGTTCAGACAGGATATCAATAGGTGTGCGTTGAATAAATTTTGTTAAATTTCACTGTGAAAGGCACTTTTTATGATAGGCTAATCCAAATCTTATTACAAAATGTGTAATGCAGTCAGCTTTTCTAAATTCAGAAATCCATTTTCTTGCATACATTGAAGCTGATGGGCAATCTGCACAGAGAAGGATGGGGAAACAGAAAACAAACCTTTTAAGTGGCTATGAATTCCAAGTAAATCCCTTTGCCAATTTGCTATTGCAAAAAAAAAAAAAAAATGTTGCCAACATTTTAAAATAGCTGCAGAGGCACAGAGATCTGCCCAAAGGTTTCCACTAAGTCCAGAGGAATCCCTTCCATGCAGCTGCTAAAAAGGACGCAAGAAAATCACTCTGAAAGGAGTAATATATCCCAAACTAGCAAACTCAGTCATTCTGCAACCTTTGAACACTTTTTTAATTGATAAAAGCTGCCTAAACAGCATTAACGTAGGCACTGTCTTTCTGTTATTACTCCTAAGTCTTTAAATTTAAGATGGCTCTTTTCTAAGTTGCAAATCTCTACAGCTGTTAATATCATCAATTCTCTGTCCTTTAACATCAGTTTTCTTCTAATGCTCTCAGAGAGTTACTTAAAAATAGCATCATAAAATCATGCTGAGCAATTAAAGAGGATTCATAACTTATGTTATTTTTCCATATTTCCCTGCCCCTGTTTTCCCCTTGTATTCCACCAGGTTTGAAATAAGCTGTCTCTTCTCAGGAAGCAACATAACATAAAATAAATGGGTGAGCAAAAGCAGTAGTAGCAATTTTCATTTATGAAAAAAGTTCACAGTAGTTGTAAATGCAACTATTAAGTGATTCCATCCCCCAAATTCTGTCTTTATTTTATAGTGTAAATAAATTAGACTAGTAGAATGTGTGAGCCTTTGTGTTACGTAGTTGATGATATTTAATCTTGCTAAAAATAAGCAGTTAAGTGAACACTCTTTACTTTAAAATTATTGCAATTTATTAATCACTTCGTTGCCTTGGATACCCTGAATTTTGTTATTTATTATAGTTAAGTAAATAAAAATGTATTTAATGTGTCCATTACTTCATTTTGTTATCTTTTTAAGAAAAAATTGTTATTACTGCTCCTCAATTTTTGACACATAATGAATGGATAAATACAGTTATTTCATTCAAACTTTATTTTCATTTCATATATATTAATAACTTCATTTCAAAACTAAATTCCTCATTCCTTTGTTGTCTGTCACATTTTCTGTTCCTCCATAGTTTGAGCATCCAGTGGTAGTGTCATAAAACTGAAACAATGTGCATGGGAATGTGCACTTTGCTGTTTATTGTTTTCTAGAGTAAGAGCAGCACTCCTAATCTAAACATCTGTTTTACCACTCAGCGCAAGATACACACAATATTGTTGAACAGATCATTTTACAGTAGTCTTAAGAATGGTTACCCTTGTGACAGACTTTTTGTTGAGTTAAATGCATGTTCTTTAATTGTATAGGTCTTTGCATAGATTCACTTATGTTGGAAAGTACTCTTAAGATCCAAGAATCCAAACATTTTTAAATCTAAAACCTTTTCACGAACCAATTAAAAGCTCCCTGAAATGCATTTATTCATGGATAGGTAGGAAGTTTCTGACAGGTCTTGAGATTCTGAAATATGGCTCTAAACAAGTTGCCAATGGAGCTTTTGTTTTCCTTTTTCTTAGTCTTGGGATTCATTTAAATAGACATATTTTGCACTAGCCTTATTCTGATGTCCAGCTAATCGTTATTTCAAAGAAATAATTTTAAACTAAACTTTTTTTTTGTAATACACTATTGTAATTGTCTTCTACTAGACCCAGGGTATGTATAAGAGAGGGGGGAAAAATTACCTCTGAGTTTGAAGGGAAATATGTAGAGAAATGTATTATTAAGAATTCTGCAGCTAAAATATGTCCTTGGTCTGTATGAGTCCAGTTATGTCAGTGGACAGCAAAAAATATTTTTTTTCAAGCTACTGGTGAAGATGCACCTCTGTTTATGACCTTCATATTTTTGATTTTGTGGATGTTCACCTACACATCCTAGAATATATTATTTCCTTGACTGCTAACTTAGGAGACAACCGCAGCAAGGATACCTGAGACAGGAGATTGACATTGTATGCCTGGTTTTGCCAGATCACTGGCTGAATACATGTTTTCCTTCTTGCAAAATTATTATTTTCTAATAGTCTAGAAATATGAATTACAGAAACAGTACCTGGAAGAAAAAATTAATACTAACCACAACCAGTCAGTCTGATTCCATTTTGTAGTATGGCCTTGGTCTCACTTGCAGGACCACAAACCTCCATATTTTGTCAGAAATAATTTCACAGATATAGAATAAGTTAAATATCTTCTTCCACGCAGAAAGAGATTTAAAGGATGTTCTATAGAAACCTGAAGATATCTTCAAGAAATGGTAAAATATTAGTTCTATTAGTTATTGATGGGATGAGAGCAAGCAAAACGAACTTCTCTTTTTTAATGGATTTAGAGAGTGCATTTTGTCAAGTTGTTAATTAGATCTTAGGAGACAGGCAACTCATTAAAGCTTTGTGTGTTCTAAATATTACTTTTTATAAAAGGCTATTTACATATATTGCTTTCACAATTAAATTCTGATAGGAATACAATTTTAAATAGAACACATTATTCAGAATTTATGCCTGACATATTAGTGCTCCAGTGACAGTGCTAGGATTCAGAGGAACTCTTATTTTTTTCTTTCTCTCGAGTTTCAGAACCTTCCTCCTTGAAGATTGTCTTTGACTTGTTAATTAGTTTTGTCAGTCAACTGCCTCAAATCAAATTACCAACTTTTTTTTCTAATTTTAATTTTAAATCTTAGATCCTTCTGACTGAAATGGTGGGGAAGGGACACATTGAAAGCTTAGAGTTAGCCGTGGGCATATAAGTACAATAAAATCAGAGCCCAGAAAAGATTTCCAGGGTTTCCTCTAATGTGCATAGCTGAGCAATATTAAAGGATCAAAGCTGTCTATCATTCCATATCTTTTTTACCAATTTAAGATTAAATACTCTATCATTCGAATTATGCACTAGAGAACCATATTGAAGTTTCTCATTATTGGTGTATTATTAAAAGGTTTCTGAAGAACTTGTTGAGATATTTGATAAAACATAAATCGCTTTGGAAAGTTAGGGTGAGCTGATAAAATATATTTATAAAATATTCAAATTGACATTAATATATTTAATTGATACTAATTTCAAACAGAAATCAGAAAAAATATTGTTGTATTAAATTTGCTGCCAACAGAAACAATTTAAGTGATTTTCAGTCAAGAATTTTCCAGCTTTCAAAAATTTTATTACTTAGGTTCTATTTGGAAGAATGTTATACCTGAGCCAGTTGAGCTTACAAGAAAGTTTTATCAAATATTCTGTGAATTTTATATTTTTAACTAAATACAAACTCTTCAGAGGACTTCAGAAATCAGTGCTTAAATTCACTCTTCTCTTGCATAGCAATTTATTTTTACCTTGAATCACCTGTGCTAAATTTCTTGTTTTATAAAGCAATAACATCTTTAATTTTTTTTTCTTTTAAAGAATACACTTATATCAGCCATAATAAATGCTGGGATGCAAATATGATGGATCCTTACCCTTGAAGATTACTTGAAAATGAACAGTTTCATCTTTTTTTAAAAAAGAAGCCTGTGTATTACAAGAAGAAAGGATACCTGCTGTGAACTGTATGTATTTTTTTGAAAAATGGGATTGAGAGTAATGATTTTTTTCATTCAGTTTACACTCTATTCAAAAAAAAATTATTTACTCAGAAATAAGGAATTATGTGAATAAAAATATTTAGCAGAAATATCATGAACTTCAAAGCCAAAGAAAACAAGATTAATGCAGATGAACCACAGATGAATTCTTCTGAAATGCTAAAGAACAGTCATATTCTTCTGTATTTGAAAACCATACACTTATGCATAGATATATTATCTTTACTGCTGCTTGTACATTATTTCCTTGCTGTGAAATAGTAACAAATTTTCTGTACTTTAAATATCCACCAGGGAAAATAAGAACATTTTAATAAGCACTAGAAAACATAACTACACAATATTCTTTTATATATTCGCTGAATCTTCTACTTCAGTAATTTCAGAACAGAGATCTAAAAAGTAAGCTGATTAGAGCCATAAATGTGTCAAGGATCAATGTAAATTTAGGATTACTTTTCATATGGGAAGATCTTCAGTGGATTTAAACACTCTACAAATATTGACAAAATAAGATACTCCATCCCAATTGCAATACTCACTTGATATAAGAAATAAAGAGAGAGCAACCTGATAGCTGAAGAAATGAGGTATTTCCATGTAGAGTGCAACCTTGAGAAAAGTTTCTGTTTAAGGGCATTTGTACAATTTTTTAAATGGTAATGACAGAAAGGAAATGTTCTATGATCTTACAGACACAAAATAAGGTATAAAATCACTGATTCATATTAAAAATCCCTAGTATTTCACATACAAAAACTTCTTTCATAAGTTCTCAGGAATTCCCAGAGACAAGAGGCTCTGCAAACATGGAAAAAAGTATGAAAGACTATCAGGTTGCTAATTTCATTTCTTCTTTCTCTTCAGCTAAATTAGCACTGCCAGTTATGAGCCCATCAGAGTTTCAGCTTCAGCAATAGGATACTTGTTTGTCTGCTGCACAGAGTTTCAACATCAAAGCATTCTTAACCAGGAAAGCTCCCTTGGTGAAGTCCTCTGTCTTGAAAAATCATCTCTCAATGCTTGGGGGCCAGAGAGGTCCAGAGAGCACAACTCCCTGATTTTAACTTTAGTCTGACTTTCCAGCTCTTTCTGTATGTGGTATATTGCATTCCTATTCTTCTAAAAGCAGCTTCTACAAGCATCTTTGCTCTCCTCTTTAACTACCTTGTCACTTATTTCATCCTTTTGTTCCACCACCATTTTCTCTCTTGTGTACTTGAAATCTGAAGAATTTTTTCCCTTCTTTACTCACAGCTTAAGGACATGGGCCACCCTGACAGATACTTGAAAGGGAGCTGTGCCAGCATTGTCATGGCCCTGTTTCATTGGACAGATTATTATCCCACTCAACAATGCTGTTGTGATCCCATGGCTGGGGATTATTCTGAACAATGAGCAGATCAAGCTAACTACAAATGACACTCTGTAAAAATAAAAACCTAGTCGTTTATTAACTCTCTATATATGACACTGTGACATCAGGACTAATGTCTTGCATTAACCAAATGGCTCATCCCCACCCTAAAAATAAGATATGAAGTAGAAAAGAAGCATCCCATTTTTATATAAATAATACTTTCTGCCTTCTTATTTGTGTGTGATTTCACAGCAAAAATTCTCAGAAATAATTGGTAGTTTCTGCTTGCAATTTACTGCTAAATCATCATGAACTCTGGGAATTCAAATTAACTAATACAGGAAGGGCTGCCAATCAAAACCCTTATGGTTTCTTATATTCTAACAGAAACCTTGCCCAGCTGGTCCTCAGTCAGCAATGGCATTCCAAAACTGTGGTGTCACAACTCAGGTTACTCTTGAAAGTGAGATGAGGTTTTTTGAGTTGTGCTCTGTCTTCCTTGTATGCTCCTTTTGTGGCGTTGCAGGTAAATCAGCCAACACACGCACAAAGCTTTTTAGGAGTCTTCACTCAGCTTTCTGCTTTTGATGGTTCAGAGAACCAGAAAGTTTTCCATCTAAAAGAGGATGGCTGTGAGTTTATCTAGGTCCTTCAACTTTCTCATCGTAGCTAAAAAAAAGCAGCTCTATCTTCACTAATTGTAGTCTATTAGCTGACAGATATCCTGTAAAAACAAATCTGAAAAGAGATGTCAGAGACAATGTATTCCAGACAATTGGAGTTCTTTCTGTTGCAAACAGGTATTTCCTCACTGAGCTTTATAATTCTTATAAACAAAAAAACAGTAGGCCAAATTTAGAGGAACTGAGACAGAAAGAAGCCTTCCCAAAGTAATGTACACCCAAGGAAGGGAACAAAGATCATCGTTGCCTAAAAGCATCGTTAAATAACAAATCAGGTTAAGAAAAGTTAATCCTCTGTTCTTTGCAACTGGGTTCGAAAATGGTCCTCTGAAGATTTTCTATATATTTGCATGAGAGATACCACATCATTTAACACAAGTTAAAAAAATAAAAAGTATTTTCAACCAATTTGCTTTTTTTAAAAATTTATCATTTGTTTTCAAATTTTACAGTTACTGTAAGATGGAATTAGACTTTGCATATTGAGCTGGCTCCTCCTTACAATTAAGCGCTTATAGATGCGTGGTTTATAATATGTAACTCATTTTTCAGGAATGTTTAGTAAAAATAAATTTTCCTGCATCATGTCATTGTAAAATAGCCTGAACTTTGAAAACTGTTGTGCCTTTGAGGGGTGCAATATATAATTTTCTGCAATTATTGGAGGGGTCTGTAATCCTCAGTTCAATTTTAACAACTCTAATTTTCACATCAAAACAAACATCTGCATGAATTACGATCACCCCGATATAGGCAAATTAACTCTTTCTTATCAAACACTTTAATGTAAAGTTTCTGTGACATTTGTAAAGGATGAAAAAGATGGGCTTAAAATATCTGAACCCCTAACCACAAAGCTTCCAAGAATGTATTTTTGGGTCATTTTGTACCTTGCATAGGCTTATATTCCTGTAAAACAATAAAACATGAATAAATATAATACCTTTCAGACTCAGTGGTTTCATCAGGAAAAGAGTTATCAATAGACGTAATACACTAAAACTAGATGGATAGGAAAACTAGCACTGCAAACCAAGGTGATTTCACAGCTTCTCTTAGCAAATTAAACCAATACAAAAATAAGCCAGAAATTTGCAATTTAAAATACAGTAGGGAGAGTAAAAAAAAATCCTTAAATTTCCTGCTTTCACTCTGGGTTACTTGTATGATCTTAAATGACATCACATACAACACAGTGTAATGTGAAGTGGCAGCAGCTGACCCTAAGTAATCCAAAGAAAGAAATAAATCTGACTTTTGCCTTGAGGACAGGACCAAGGCTGGTCATTTTAGGACATTCATACAGGATCACGGAGTTTAATTTGGTAGGGATTTTTGGAGGTCATCTGGTCCAAACCCCTTTCTTCTCAAATGGGATCACCCCGGAACATGGTTGTCCAGGACCACATCCAGATGGATTTTAAATATCTCCAAGGAAAGAGCTTTACACATTATCTCTGTGTCAGATCTTGGTTCATTTTTCTGATGTTTGATGCCACATCTCAGTTTGTGCCTGTTATCTCTCACTGTAACTGGGCACCACTAGAAAAAGCTTAATTCTCTCTGCTTTGCACCTTTCAGGTATTTATACACACTGATGAGATTCCTGGAGCGTTTTCTCCTCTGGGCTAAGCAGCCCCAGCTCTCTCAGCCTTTCTTTGTATGAGAGTTGCTGATCTCTCTCTTGTTTTTGAGTGCTACTAGGATGAACTTTACATTTACTCTCTGTACAAGTGGCTTTGGACCACAAATATAGATCAGAAGGGTTGTTTTCCTGTGTCACATTCCACATGATCATGCAGTCTTCAGCTTCACAAAACAAAAGTCAGCAGCACCTTGCTGCAGAGTGTTTCTCTCTATTTTGCAAAAAATTTTTATCTCTAGGCTGCCCACATTATTTTGTAAATCAGGGATATTTTATTGTAGCAATGACCTATGAATCATGCATTAAAGATCTGGAAGGTTTTGTTTAGCATTCACAGTACTTCACATACACACACACATAGATATAAATTTCAGTAAAGGCCTATATTTGACGTAGCAGTGCAGGCACTAATTAAAAGAATAAGGGCATTACTATTTGATGAAAATAATTTTTGTAAAGATGGAGACAATTTAAAAATTATCAGAACAAGTCTACAAAAATAATTTGTCTGGCTGGTACCTGGACAAAATTTAATTTGAGTGACCAAAACCAGTGCAACCTAGTATCTGTCCATGAATTCACTGACCTTGTAGTGAATTCCAAAGGGGTCACACAGCCCAGAGCCTGTGGTCACCTCACTCATACGATGAGTCACTGAGCATAGGCAGACAAAGACAAAGTCATCCTGGCTGTGCAGGTCAAAATCAACTTTATAATAAGGTATCCCCCTTCACCTCACAGTGGCCAAAGTGCTCTTTCTTGATAAAAACATTGTTAGATACACACATTTATTGGGAGTAACTATGGAGCAGAAATTCTGTTGGCACTATCTCAGTCAAGTATGCAAATACTTTGCTGTATTATGAAAGGCAATGAAAAATACCAAATCACTGATAGGAGAACAAATAAGCAAATTCTTACTCTTATGTTAGGTGTTTCCACAAAAGATAGTCATGCACACTTCCTCTCCTGCCCATCATTTCCATGAGATAGGAATCTGTGTAAATAATGACGACACAAAATGCTGTTGTCAATAAATTCATGCAAAATACTCGAAATTTGTCACTGAGGTTGACAACAACAAAAATGTATTAAACTAGAGATCTAAGCTTAAATAAAAAGACATCTGTCAGGAAAATGGAGAGCAACAATTGTGTCTCCAACCCACAGGATACTAGATGAGAGTGTGAGCAAGTACCAGAAAAAAAGCTGAAAGGAAACATTAAAATTAACCTAGACAAACATCCCTTATCTGGAAGGGTGGACAAGGCAGAGCAACTAGAAGACTTTTCTAATGTTCCTTTTTTGGAGGTATTCCCTTCCAAAATACATTTTATCCAGAAAATTACATTTTGTTTTTGAATAGCTACAGATGCCCTGAACTGTAATAAATGCAGATGATATACATTGCCTATAGCTGAGCACCACAAAACCACACTGTTATCTTCATTTGCATTATGAACTACTTGCTTGTTCCATATGTCCACATGATACCTCTGAAAGCTTTGATGTCTTCATTTTTTCTGTCAGAGGCTGTAAAAATTACTTAATGTGGGGTTTTTTTCAGCATTTAAAAAAAATTAAAAGTTCATATGCAAATTCATAGTTAATTCAAATTCATAAATCCAAGGAGAGACATCTGCTGCTAGTAGTAGAGCAAGAGGCAAGTGTCCTGCACTGATTTATTCTTTTATTGCCTGGCCTCAAAATTGACATTCCTAATACCTCAACATTTGGTTTCTTTGGCTATAAAAGTAGCTCCACAATTTATAATAGAAAATAAAAAACAAACCAAAGAAAAAGCAAACCAAAACAAAAGCAAACAAAAAACCCAAAACAACCAAACCCCTCCACTTCTTTCTGCAATCCTATACTTTGTTATTTTGCTAAAATTTCTTGGAAAAAAAACCCAACTTGGCGCTTCAAACTTGAATGCACTTTTAGTGAGAAAAACCTACCAAAAAAGCAAGAAATAAAACTAATGAACAATTGCAAAATTAAAACTGGAATGCGTTTGCTTGTCTGTCAGGCAGCCATTATTTAAATTCTTATTTTTGGAAGCATTCTATTTCCTATTTTGCAAGCCTTAAAGACCTTTAAAAAGATTTATCCTGTCATTATGAAAAGAAACAGAATTAACATTTGCTAAAATCTGACTGCCATGAGTCAGTGTTAAACACCTACTTAATAACACATTTTTTATATCTCTCACATATGTGCAGACATGCATATCAGGATACCACTATAAAATCTCTTCCCTTTCTAGTATCTAATAAAATTCTGATTTTCCCAGGCCAATACCAGACTGTTTTCACAGGTGACAAGATCAAAATGCATATGAATGGACTGTGAATGCCAGAGGCATGTGATTCTGTGGAAAAGACCTTTGATGAGGACAAACTGTAAATAGAAAAAGAAGTTTTCTTTTTTTCAACAGCCCATGGATTCAAGATATTTTCAGATTTTGTCTCTCTGATAACACAAAATTAAATTCACACCAAAAAAATGGAGTAGACTGGAGTGGGACATCATCTACTTAGGAAAAAGCATGAGGAAATGAAGAAAATGTTCTTAAGTTTTGAAAGTGTGTTCTTAAGTTCAATGACTCAACATAGAAGAATAGTATTAAATTACATTTATGTTAATGTACCTAATGTATTAAAAATCACATCTGATAAATAATTAAAGTCTTTAGTGTAGGATAAGAGTCATATACAGGAAAATATATGGCACCAAACATAATAACACTAAATTTTTATCTTTTTGTTATGAGTTTCAAACTTCCATTTAAATTAATTATTCATTTTGACTTGAGAAGTAGTTAGGAAAAAACTTTGCTTCTATATTAACCTATTACTGATATGATATGTTGCAGTGAGTGACAAGAAACGAAAAACATAAACAAGTGAGATAATTGTGACTTTTTATTTTTATTGTCAAAGCCAACAGGTGCACTGACCATCTGTCCTAGATCATACTACAAAATTTTTCCCACATAAGCTCTAATTATAACCAGCTACCTTGCCTTTGTATCAGTTTCAGGAGTATTACCACATCATTACCTATTATTAAATTAGTGGCTTCCAAGGTCTATGTGGCCAAACCAGATACAAATGAAAATTAAGAGCATGCTAAGAGGTACATTAAAAAAAATTATACATTCACTGGTACTTGGACAGAGTTGAATTGCTAATTTATTTATTTTATCTCTATAAAGATTCTAGGTACAGATGAACTCGGACAGTGGGGATATTCCACGTTATTTAGAAAGGTCTACCTGGAATTTGACTTTTCTCAGCTCCTTCTCTCGTTTTCTAGCTTTCAAAAGTAGAGCAAAATTTTTGTGTTTCTACTATAACATCATGGTTCACTTTCACAGTATATTGGTTCAGCTAAAATGACACCCCAAAAAAGAAATCAGCAAAGTGAAGAAAGAAGCATTTTAATATTTTAAGCGTATTTTTATTATTATTGTTGCTTTGAAAATATGATTTAGCAAAATCTGTTCATTAACTGTTTTGTATTCTCAGGAGTGAAAGCTTTAGTAAATAAAGAAAAACAAACCACACAGTTCTTACAGGCCAGGCCAGGAATTTGCTAGCTGCTGTTCCACATTGGACTCTCCAGCAGTACAAGGCTTCATTAAAAGATCGTAAAAAGCTGAAGGCTTTAAGAAAATGGTATAGAATTAAAGGGCTTCTCTGTAGAACTGTGATGGTAGTCTTCTCTATAGAACTAGAGATGTGGAAATATATGAAAAAAGAGTGCATTTCTAATATGTTATAAAAATACTGGATGGAAGTACTGAGAGAAGGAGATTTAAAGAACAGAAATATTATGAAGGGAAGGTAAAACAATTCAGACAAAATATGGGCTTTTCTGCACAGAGCAAGAAATTTCATTTCCAGGCTCCACTTGAAGTTACAAACCAATCTTTTACTACAAGAGCTTTTTCTTTCTTCTTGAGAAAAAAGAAATCCAAGATTTAAACAGTTATGTAGTAATTCAATGGGTATGAAAATGTGCCAGGAATTTAATCCATTTCACATTCAGAAGCTCCTGAAGTTTGAGAGCACATTTGGCCACATCTATATTTAAATTTGTTAAACTTAGTCATAATTTCTAAACATATCCTTCATCTTTTTTTTCTTGAAAGAAACATTTGCTGTAGAATAATGAATATGAATTATGCAAAAAAAAGTCTTTAAAGAAATACTTCTTGCATATTTTAAGCCTGTTAAAAAGTTGAATTTGAAAGACATTGACATCCAGAGAGACTAATTTATTTTTATAATAAAAAAAATCATCACAAAATTGTAGTTGGGAACATGTCAGTTAAGTTACTGGCAGGGAAATTCATGTTACAACTATTTTTTAATTTTTGAAAGGCTGGAAACCTTACCCTATTCACATTGTAGAAAGAAAAAATATTTTTAATTCATTTCCTTGTCTCAACCTAAAGAAAAAAAGGAAAGCTCAACATTTTCCCGTCTGACAAAACTTTTCACATTCATAATGGATGTTAACTTAGAAAGATGATTCAGCCATGGAAGATGGAAGTCTGCAGTCAGTCTCACCACTAAATTCAGCAGCAGCTCCTACTGGAAATAACACCAACACCCAAATAAGTTCTTCCTCAGCACTTCAGTTAGGATAGAGTTGGACACAGAAATGAGCAAAGTGATGCCAACTGATTAAACATTTTAATCACAATGCAAAAGATTCCTTCCATGCCTAGGACTGAATTTTGCTTCTTTTGCCATAGTATATCCTCTCCTGGATGAGGACATGAACACTGACCCAGAAGGCAGCTTCAGCATGGTGACCTAGTGCTTCTCCCAGATGTTCTTAGGAGAATACAAGTAGTGTCAAATCTTACAATGACTAAAACTCACATTCTAAATCTAGCTATAAAATAATCCTTGTTTTCAAGTTTGGACCCTCTTACTAATTCTCTGAATCAAGACTGAACCTTAGTTAGCTTAACTTTGCTTCCTGGAAATTCAGTCCCAAATTAAAACTCAGCCTATTTCTTGGTCTTAGTCCAGGGTTCATATTTTGCAGGACCTGGCTGAAATTGTAAGATATAGTAATAATTCTGGAATCCTCTTTGCATACATGTCCAGCTTTTCTCCAACCCACTTAATTACTTAATTACATGAGCCCCTGAGTATTGTTCACTCATGCTGATTGATTCTTCTTGACTTTCTCTACGGATGCCTTTGGTTGTCCAGGGTTTTTTTCTCCCTTTTATTTTTAGCATCAAACATTGACTTTCCTCCTGAAAAGTTAAATTCACTTTACATCCTACAAGCAGGAGAACTTCTCTTGGGCTTAGTTGCCACCTGGACAGACACCCAAACTTGAAGCTAAGAAGGGAATAACAACCATTGCCACCAGAAGAACACCTGGAATCTTCTATAATTCATTTTACTTCTTTGCCTGACCATATAGTCTTGCCTTCTAACAGAAACTCTAGAAATACGAACATGGCAACAGAGATGTAGCAGAAGCCCAGAAACATCTCAGCTGAAACCTGCTTGGTGGGGAGTAGTTGGCAGGACAAAAAAACTTGGGTAACAATCTGACATCTCACTAAAGCAGGGCTTGAGCAACCATTTATGTTCTGCACTCACTTAGGTCTCTAAGCCAAAAAGCGACTAAAAAACTCATTCAGTACCTACCCATAAGAAGCCTCTCTGGACAAGATGACCCAGACAGAGAGGGCCCTGGCTGGATATGTCTGGCTGTCCTCAGCATCCAAGATGTGGATAATCTATAAGTGACACTTTCCTATCATTGATCAGGCCAGATCCAAGAAGAAGCCAAGTGCTCAAGGGCCAATAAAGCCAGAAACTCTTGTAATTATAAAAAAAACCATGTAGTAAGGAAATCTTAAGGGAAAGGAAATCATTCATTTTTAACCTTTTTTGATTCTTTTCTACCCTTACTTTTATGACTCAGTCTGCTTCAATATTCCAAATACTTAGCACATAAGAAAAGAATGAGATATTAGTTTGTTATATGGGTTTGGGTTTTGTGGGTTTTTTTCATTTTTTAAGAGCTGTAACAAAAACATCTCCACCAGGCAGTTATACTTTTGTTCTTTTCTTCCAATCTATAAGGCTGTGTTAGGCTGTGTTATACGAGTTTTTACAGATGCAATTTTAGCACACAGAAAAGTGACACTTGTCTCCCAGAAGGAGTGTAAGTCAAGATTTTACCCATTCTTTTCATACATTATCTTTGAGAGGCACTTTCATCCCATCAGCTTTGCTGGGTTTATACATGTTGAGATCCCTCAGATTACAAATCAATTTGAATTTTTATAGTATAAAATAAATTAACATAGATTTACGTTTTCAGGGTTTTTTTTAAAAAAAAAGTTCTACAGTCATAATAAGGAACTTTGAAAACTGATTGAAGTTTATTTTTGTAATTTCATGAATAAAAATTATGAACTTTTTTATCTTAAACATCTTTAGATATGCAAAGTAAGATATAGTACTGGCCCACATCTCATGATTTTAAGCACTCAAGATGTAATGAAATTTAGAGAATAAAAGCTAAGAAACATCCTCTTCCTACATTAGGGCTTCCTTATGGCACTGTATGTCACTTTATAGGTTGTTATTCCTCAACATTTCAGAGCTGGTAAACTCAAAGACAAAGAACATGGTATATCTGTCCCGAAAGAAATTTACTGATTCAGTAGTTAACAAAAGAACTTGTTGAGTAATTGCTGTGGAATTCTAGTGATGGCCAACCAGTCCTGCAATCCACTAAATAACAATTCAATTAACATAAAGAATGTGGCATCTTTCCAAACTTGCATCCTGTGTTCTGTTACATGCCTGGAGTCATCCTTAATAGGGATCCCAGGAGCATAAGGAGGAAAAATGCACTGAAATTCAGCATCTCAAAAGCACATTGTTGGATAAGTTTCTTTAATTCAAAGTCCAACTACAGTTCTTTAAATAAGGATACCCACCTATCTGTCACAAACAAATTTTTGTGAGCAGTTACTCAAAACTCAGTTTTAGTTCTGAATCACCTGAAGTTTGTACACCAGAAACAAGATTCCTGATAAAACCTACACAAAGTTGGAGAAACAAGTAAAATACTGTTCTAATAATTTACAAACTTTTCCCAAACAGGAGAGAGAGAAAAAAATTGCTCCATCCTTTTTCATTTAAACTTTATCTTTTAAAAGATTTCTCAATTATGTTTTTTCATACACACCTGTGCAAAATGGAGTTTCCTCCTCAGCATAATTTGCTTTTTTCTTTGTATTTCCATTCAGAATTTTTCAGCTCTAGAGAAAATATTTTCAGAATGAAACACTTTAAGAGCTAAGTTTTCTTGAGAGAGGTAGATCCTGCAGGTCAAATCTTAGTCATAATATAGCACAGAAACCTTTTTTATGAAAATATAATTTATTTGTAAGAGAAAAAGACTACAATTAACTAGTGGGAAATCAGCCAAAATGAAAAAAAAAATCTAAAATATTTAGTGTATCCTGCTGCTTCTACTGATAGTTTTTCCAAGTGTACCAGTCATTTGATGATGCCGAGGAAAAGCCTTAACTAGGAAAAGCAGTGAAAAATAGTCTACTGCATATCCACAGAGATATAACAGTGACCAGACACTTAAGGTCAGGGAAAAAAAAAACATGATGTGGAATTCCAGCAGATTGGAACAATTGTTCAGATCTGTTGTGGAATGAAGTCACTTCATTTCCTCATTCAGGAATTCAGGTATCTGAAGGACTGAGAGTACTGGCTCAGAAAAAATGGGATTTTAATTACAGATAATTTAATTATTAATTACACGATAAAATTATTAATTAATAAAGAACACATTTACTTATTAACAAATTAATTAATTAGACAATAATTGGACAATCAGACAATAATACAATTATTCATTTTATTATATGCAATGTAAGGAAGCAATTTTCCAATAACATTTAGAAAGCACATGGAGGATGAAAAACAGACAATCCTGATGACTTCTGGTAAATAAACACAAGTATATCCAAAACTCTACTTTGACAGTCCCAGTAACAGATTACCTACAGTGGCCCTACATGTACTTCAGTTAATAAAAGAGAATTATGATTTTAAATTTAAATGCGTTTTTTACTTATTCACTGTTTTTCCTACAAAAAAAAAGTGAGGTTAATGACCTGGGGATTTTGCCCCCAAGACCGTACTGCAAGGAAACACATTTAGAATATATGCAAGTATGCGAGTTTCTGAAAGGCTTTGGTATTTCTGATCTATCCTGTGAAAGTGACATGTGTCTACTTTCCTTAAAAAGAAAGAGATTCAGGCAAGAGCTCCAATCTTTTCAGTAATTGGATCCATGAGTACAGGTTCAGGTGGGTTACTGGTGGTGAGATAGGCAGCTAACATTAAATGTCAAGTTAAAATGAATAATGGATTGGAACAAGGATAGGAATATGTTGTCATCTGTATACCATATATTGTAATTAGAAGACTGTTCAAAGTTGATGCCCCAGTGCTAATAATATATAGTACTTAATTCAGCATAAAATTTTATTTCTTTCATGTCAAAAATTTAACTCTACAAATTAAACTAATTTAAATTAATAAATTAATTTATAAACTAATAAATAATTAATAACTAATAAATTAATTAATAAACTAATTTAAACTAATTAAACTGAGCAAAATATTGCATCTAAGAGTAAATATGGACAGAAAGGCTTATTAAACAAAACATATCACTGGAAGTATCAGGAACCACAGGAAATACCAGGAAAAAGGTACAAAACATCAGGCTATTCACCTTCCTCAAATTGTTTGCTTAGTGTATGACATTTACCAGGGCAGAGTTATAAATACCAGTTAATTAGTCTCATGATCAATTAATACACTGTTTGCTGGATTAGAGCACAGAATAATTCCCTTACAGCTTTTGAGTACTGAATAGATACTGGGGAAAAAGTCACTTTTGAAGGAATGCAAGAAGAGAGCCCCTGGAAGATGCTATTTGAATTTCTGTTTTTATTATTACTTTGAGATTGAAGAGACTCCTGTTTCTGCCAAATCATGACTAGCTACAGATGGAAAAAAACACTCATGTACTGCAAAAAGCTTTTCTGAACACTGCAAAATAAACATTTCATGACTGACAAGAATCCCAGAAGGAAAATTTTTCATGTTAATTGTTTTTGTGGCTGAGATTAAGTACTTATACGCTAAAAAATTTTAACAAATATACTTTGAAGCTACATTGCAAGATCGATTCTAAATTACTCTTTCATTCCCTGTTCCCAATAGTTTGCTTTGTTTACATTGTAAGTTAAATTGAAGGCTACTTGTAGAAGTAATTGTGTTTTCACCTGTAGCAGTCATGGGCTTGTCATTAGCAATAAAGTCTCTGCTCCAGATTAGTTTCTATGAAAACCACCACCGATATTACTGACATTAGTAACTTCTTTTATTTTAAGCATGTGACTTTTATTCTCATTGCTTATTTACCTCTATAAAACTCTATATTTATCTCAATAAAACTCTACATTTATCTCTATAAAACTGGTTTTTGTTTTGCACACTTTAGGGATGTGACCCAGCAATAAAATCCTGCATCACCTATTAAGGTGTTCGGAATCTGAGAGGTCTGACCTACTGTGAAAAATAGAGAAAATCTATGGTAAATGATTCCTCAGGAAAACATTTTGCACTTGCAAGTGCAACAATAGGAAGGATTACAACAGCAATAGTTTGAGGAAAGGAACTCAAGGACAGAACACAGCCAAAACACATTTTGTGGTGCAACAAGCAAGATGAGGAGAACCACAAAAAGAATTTAAGTCACACAATGCACAATTACAGTACAATATATAAAGAGACTAAGTATTGAGAGATTACATTACTGACCTAATGGGTGATACTACCACTGAAAATCTGACAGATACTTAGAAATGACAGATTAAATCTTTATAATTCCATAAACCAGCTGAAAATTAAGATAGACTATATTGACAGTGTAATCACTAGAGACAACATAGTGACAAATCCATCAAGAGTGCAAGTTATTACCAAAAAAAAAAAAAAATCTACAGTAGAACCTATAAAACAATTGGAAACTTTCCTGGGATTTTTAGCCAAATTCTTTCCAAGCCTTGTTCAAACTACAAAAAAGTCCTGTTTAAACCTCTGAAGAAAGGAATTTCAGAACTTCAAAACATTTTTTTTCTCTGCCAAAAGTCCTCTCCTAGGTTATTTAGGTCCTTCCGTGTAAAACTAAGGACTTCTTGATGCCTGAAAGAAAGGTGGTATTTGTCCGCTTTCAACATTTGTATGAGGCTGATAAGACAAGAGCAAACCAGGAAAAGAGAAGAAAATACAATCCTTGGGATTTTATGGCAATTGTGTGTGGCTCAACATTGCAGTTTAAGAGAACAAAGCACGAGCAAGATTGATCAGAAAACTTTTCTGTTAAAGCACTTATGGGCATATCAGCTGAGCAACCTTAAAGCCTTAAAATACTTGACAAATACATTTAAAATGCTATCATGAAGCCACAAAAGAAAAAGCTTTTCTTTCAACAGAAATTTGGTTCCTTTCTTTAGTAGCACATCTACAAGACAAAAACTAAGCACATATCCTACCAAGGTGACACTTGTTCTCAAAAAATCTGAAGTGAAAAAAAAGTCGGGTAAGGTTTACTGAAAAGAAAATGTGTTCACAGAAGTGTGGATAGCAGGAGTTACTACTTGAAATGCAGAAGACTGATCAAACTTATGTTCCTTTTCCCCATTCCTGAAAAATTTTACCTACTTATTACTTAAATAAGACATTTGGAATTTATGACAGGGCTCAACATGCAAATAAAAAAACAACTAAATGTAAAAGTACCCTCTCTATGGAAATGTAAGAAAAAGACTCATTTGATTTCCCAGACAGAAAGTGTGGAATTCCAATAATTTACAGAAACAAACCTAAAGAATTTGATAAAATTTTTAAAGTGGCTATTTTGCTACATTTACATAAAACTGAGTACATACATGGCTTGAACAGCTGTTGATGAACAGAAGATGAAGAAGTGCTGCAGCTCAGGGAAAGGCAATGGAAGTTCTGCCAGATGTCTTGCCACAAGATTGCTACTTCTATTTATCCCTAAGGGATCTAAGAGTTTTGTTAAGGCATCCTTTCTTAATCTGGTATAAACCCTAAGAAATAAAGAATATGAAGTTTATTTTACACAGACAGTGTAAAAGAGGAGAAAAAAAATATTTACCAGAGTTTCTAAGAAGATTCAACTGCAGGAGCAGGTCCTTGGTCAAGGAGTAGAAATAGTTTACCTAACTAAGAACAGTAAAAGTCATGATAAATGCATATTAAATCAAATCAGCAATTTAACTGTTCATCACATCAATATTGCATCAGATGTGATCTCTGCTGAACAGCTAAAGGCAACAAGCAAAAAGACATAGGAAATACAAAGGTGTGAGGGTACCTGGAAACTTTCTGACAGCCTGTATTGCTGACCATTTTACCAGGCTTAAATAAAGCCAACACGTTTTCTTATCAAATCTTGGCAACACATTTTGTAAAGCTAAATGCCAGACTAGGCTTTTCTTTATCCATAACTTTATCAAAGAATTGGCACAGTTTGGATAAGTCCTCATTAATATATTTCTTTGTAATTTAGGCCATTTTTCATTCCCCCTATATATCTCATTTTGTTAGGATAAGTTCATACCTCAGTTGAATTATTTGATATCAGATTTGAGATCAGTATATATCTTTAATAACTTTATTCTTCACCATGCATCATACCAATTTTGGCACTATCCTAATTTCTTTATATGCTAATTAAAAGAGTATTCTCAGTGTGGAAATACACATTAATGCAATCTGTCAGCTCTTATTACATCTCTGTGAGAGTCTTACAAAAGTTTTGTTTCTTCTCATACTATAAAATGCTTGACCACATTTTCTTTCAGTTAAGTGAATAGAGTCAATAAAACTCAATCCAAAAAAAGATACAGTTTCACTTTCTGGGTGCTCTGCATGGTTTTGCTTCCTTGATAAACAAAATTAAATGGTCCTTTCTTAAAATATTTCCTACATATCCTAACTCAAACCATACCTCACACAGTCCCTTCTGGTGGCATGTAATGTGTGCACATATAAATGTGTACATATGTTTACAGACACACTTCAGAAATCTCTTGGATAAATGAGATACAGAATTAATATTATGAGAATCATAATTGATTGAATAAATATGTAGACATAAATCTGTCATATAATAATAAACTCTCCACATTTTAATGGCCTACTTATTTTACTTCTAAATTATTGTACTGGAATTTGATTTAATTGATATAATTGCAAAAACCACAAAAGAATTATTTATAATTCTATTTATATGAAAGGCAATTAACTATTCAAGCAAATAAGTGGCTTTAAGAATCTGAATACCTATTTTCTGTGATTAGGGATGCCATTAAGACCTGGGGAAGTCAGATCTTCAGAGCAATGTAGCTTCAGGAGATATAATTGTTTACTGAAGTAAACAATTCAAGGGATGGCGACATCTGAACAGACCAGACAATAACAGAACACATCCATTGAAAAACTTAGAAGGCTTTTTCCTTAAAGTCTTCAAAAGCAAAGATTACAAGGCTGGCAAATTTCACCCTGAATGAACAGATATAAATGCAATAGATTTGACAAAAAGGATGTTAACATTTACAGAAAGTCAGGATAGTGGAATTTTTGATTTTTTATTCACTTCCTCAATTCAGCAAAGGGACAACTCACTTTACATTGCTCTATGAGAAATATAGAAATAAATATTAATTTAGACAGACTGTGTGTCTCTTGTAGTACATAGTCATACCTCACATTTTACCTCTGCTGGTAATTAATGGAACTATTTTATTATACTGATTTAACAAATAGTTTAAATACCACCAGTTATCTTATTTTAATTGCGCTCAACTATCTTACCAGGAATGTTATACTGGAATTATTTATTCTTCATTTATCCCAAACAGTGTAAGCTCTGAGCTGGACTGAGGAATTAAACTGTAGCTCTGCATCAAATCCCACATTATTTTTCAAGCACTTTCAGAGTGCTTATGTGCATGTACAAGCATGTGGGCATATATACACCTGTTTAATAGAAGCTGGTTTTATATAATGAGATATCAAATAATTTTAATAATGCATCATGATGAACCCCAAAATTAACTCCTGCCAGCATTAGAAAGCATATTTGCACAGGCAAGCAATTATACACTTTTTCCCAGATACATACATAGTGATTTAATTTGAATCATCACCCCTATCTAGGTTTAGTTTGCATTAAACAGCAACAAAAAAAAAAAAAAAGAGAATATTGATACACATACTCCTTTAGTTGCCAGATTCAATGAGTACACTTGGAGGAAGTTTAGACCAAGGCAGTTGTATTAGGGTAGACACAGCCTCAGGCACTGCTACTTATTATGTTGATCTAAGTCACAGTGTGCCTTAATGATGGGTTGGAAAATCCATCCCTTTTAAGTGCACAACCCGAGGTTATATTTAACGGGATTCATTCTAATGTACTCTGCCTCCAGTTGGTATTGGTTTTCTTAGGAGCCAGAGATTTTCACTAGGGTAAAAATAGCACTGAAAAGGAATGAGAAGAGACTAAAATTACCTGGTCCATAAGAAGGAAAGACCTGTTATGATGTTTTAAAATATCAGGTGCCTAGGAGAGCTGGTTTAATGTCTTAGCAAAATGGGATGTGTTGCACATATCAGTATTTCCAAGAATTCAGCTTTGGACCTGATTTGAAATCCAGCCTAGAATGACTAAGTAGGATTCTTTTAGGCAGTTTTCTTACTCATCCTGAGCTATATTAGTTTTCTACAAATGCACAAAAAACTGCTACACGCATGAGATAGGAAGACAAAACCATGTTCTCCCTAAACATACATTGATTTCAAGTAAATCACTGAATATAATCACCATATTTGTTTTTAACTGCATTGATTTTCGGCTTCTATTCACAATTCTACCATGTCTCCTCTCCTGCCAACTCTTTAACACCCCATCTTCTTTAAATGTCTTTGAGGTCTATCATTCCTCGTCTTTTTGAAAGGAACACTTTCTTTTAGGCTCACCATGAATTTTTAGAGATATTTTCATGACTTATGGCCACTGTATCATAGAATGTATATTCTGAGAACAGTTCAACTTGAAGTCTGCTGGCTTTAAAATCCACAGGCATCGTTCATTTTGAGGAGGGTGGCAAAAAAATTAATTGCAAAAATTCTACAGCAAGTCACCTCAACAAAACAATCTTTTATCTTTGAGAAGTGTATTATCATCAAGTTTGTTCACACTATCTGCACACCAGTCTCATTCTCCACCAGCCTCACTCCTGCTACGATTTTCTCCTCTTTTTTTTTTTCCCTATTATTCTTGTATTCCATTTTCTTAAGTCTTCCACAGAATAATAGTGGAGTTTGGGACCTGTACGAAGTCAATACTGAACAATTTTCTTTTATTGTTTTTCCAACTATGAAGCTAGCATTTATTAAAATAAAGAGCAAAAGTCACAAAGCAATGGTTTTACTAAAGTAGAATATATCCAAAGTTGAATGTTTGTGTCTCTAAATTGGAGATGCATGGATTTAATGGATGGATAACTCAGTGGATAAAAATGTGGCTGAGATGCCACCTGGAGTGCTGCCTACAGTTCTGCTGTCCCCAACATAAGGACATGGAGCTGTTGGAACAAGTCCAGAGGAGGCCACAAAGTTGATAAGGAGACTGGAGCACCAGCTGATAAGAGGACAGGCTGAAAAATTTGGGGCTGTTCATCTTGGAGAAGAGAAGGTGACATGGAGACCTTGTGACACACCTCCAGTATCTGGGAAGCCAGAGAGGCACCCTCGATCAGGAAATGTAGTGACCAGACAAGGAACAATGAATACAAATTTTCCGCAGAGGGGAAATTTAAGCTGATTGTTAGGAAAAACAATCCTGTGAGGGTGGCGAGACCCTGGAAAAGGTTGCCCAGGAAGATGTGGATGGCCCATCCCTGGCAGTGTTCAAAGCCAGGATGGATAAGGTCTCGAGCAATACAGTCTAGAGGAAAGTGGCAGGGGGGTGACGGCTGATGATCTTTAAAATTCCTTCCAACCCTTAATTTTCTACAATCCTATGATTATTTAAATTGCTTAAAGATAAAAATCTACTCTGTACTTTTCTTTCTCTAGCATTACTGTGGGGAATTCTATCAAACAATTTTTAAAATTATGGTTCAGGCTGATTTGTCTCTAAATGTAACAGAAGAAGAAAAGGAATCAAAAAGTGCGCATAAATTACCTGCTTTAGGAATAAGGTCTTCCATTAATACAGATGGCAAAGATTTCCATCTTTGTTAAGAGAGATTACACAAACTCTGTTCAGGAAAATCAGCCTTAGAATACTTAATAAACTTTCCTTAGCAGGATACAATCCTTACCCATAACAGTTTTTCTTCCAATGAAATAGATTATTATTTTAATTCTGACATAGAAGGAAACAAGCCTCCTGTACTCTACTGAAGTTCTGATTTATTGTGCTACATCCCTTTCAAAAATAATAAAACAAAGATATTCAATCTGCATAAATATCAATATTGTTATAATTTCATAATTTTATTTAAATTGATATTGATAAAAAACTACAGTACAGCCATCTTCCCAGAACATCTATCATAGATAGGACTTCAAAGAACACTAAAGCAAAACAAAATAAATAACAAAAAATTCCTCCTAAGTTGTTGTCAGCAAGGACATTATCACAAACAGAAATCGTTTACACAAGAAGAATATTGCATAGAGCTGTCACCGCCTCTGAATTAAAACATGACCGTTGCCATTTTTGCACATTTCCCTCTCCTTTCTTTCATTTGTATTTGTTTTAAAGGTGAGTGGGACGTAAGAATGAAACGCAACACAAGAGTGGAAAAGGGAAAATCGAAAGTAGACAGAAGAAATTTTTTCAAGTTTGCTATAATGAGGAAGAGCTCCACACACAAAGAGACAAAAAAAGTTCTCACAGCTTTCCTACATCACTGTGATAAAGCACATTACATTATTCTGCTGTCTTCTACTCCTCCCATGGCAAGTGGAGACACACTCTCTGTTGTACAGGAAGTTTTTGGCTGGTTTTGAGACATTTAAAAAAAAATCAGTAAAAAACACTCCATAGTTTACAACAAAGTCCATTGAAATTTAAACCAACAGGTTACAACCAACTCCTCGACTGTAACTAAAGCACTGCAGCGCTATTTCCCTTTAATTAATGCAGTACACAGAATTTTTCCTTTCATTGGAAGGGATCTGAGACCTTTTAAATTAGTTACCTCCACTGTGTAAATAAACTATGCCTAAAAGGTGTGAAATGCCACACATTGATTCAGCTCCAACAGAGCAGCAGAGGCTACACCACCCTATTCTTACACAAATTTGCAATATGGAAAGTAAATATGCACAGTTCTAGTGCTAACAAACTCTATACCTTCTCTTTGTTTTATCTTGTCATATTGAAAGGAATACATAATTGTTTGCCATTAGAAAATAAATGTAGTCCCATGAAACAGAATTCCCAAAACAAGAGAAAGAGGAAAAGCTATGTTTGATAGGCTCTGGCAGACGGCCTTTGATGCCCAATACAAAGGCACTTGGAGGTCCAGATAAGCACAGTCAAAAGAATTACTGAGTCTAAAAATGTGTAAATTCTTAGTTTGCTGAAAAGTGTGATGTAAGCTAAAATGTAAGTAACATTTAATCTTGTGGTTTGGTTTGCTGCAGGTTTTGTTTTTTGGGTTTGTTTTTTTTTTTTCCCCCACATTACCAGCATACTATCTGTTAGTTAAGCCAAAAAAAAAAAAATTAGTTTGACAGGGTTAGGCCATTTAGGAAAGTCTTTTGAGTTTATGGAATCCATGAGGAAGACAAACTTGAAGGAGGCTTGTTAACAGTAGACTGCCAGAAACCTGGAACTGAAAGGTGTGCCCTGATGGCAATAAAAAAGCAGGAAGGGCACAACATTCCTCTTCCCAGCTACTCCATATAAACACCTTTCAGTTTCCTGACATTTCATTCAAATCAAAAACTGATGGAGCTATATGCATTTAGTTACCTCCGAATTTTTATGAACTATATCTGCAGGTATTTCAGTAGAGATAGGTTTTTTTTATTCTTTCATGGTGTTCTCTATTGAACACCTTTCTTTGGATTAGCCCAGTCCCTACTTTCCAGATTCACAGTATTTTTTTACATTTATTCTCCTATTCTGACAGTTATTCTGTCATTAATAATGTATCACATTTCTGAAACAAATCTACATTTTTCAAGCCACATGTTGTCAAATTCCAGTTCACAGCTTTGTTCTCACATACTTTTCCTATTTCAACACTACAAACTGAATAGTTTTCATCCCCTTTCCCATTTCCTTCCTTTTCTTCCTTGTTTGCTCACATCTGCCAGCACCCTGTTCAGCACAATATCAGTTTTTATCCTTGCAATAACAGTCTATTTCACTTTTTGATGCCTATGGGACTTCTCACAGATTAACTTTGTTATTGAATCCCAGAAAATTTTCAGTGTTCTACCACTAATGATAATACTTGAAACAGGTTTGTGTTCTTCTGCTGTCAAAAGCATAAATACCCAAGTCATGACACTGAAAGACAGTGAACAGACTTTTATTGATGCAATAATTTCAATGAACTACAGCAACTGCAGATAACTTCATTATTCAGAAATCACTCTTATTTTTTTCCCCTCTCCTCTGCTCAGCTGTGGCAGGGGAGGGTGAGTGAGTGACTCTCATGGGCACCTGGTGTTTGGCCAGTGTTTCATGTTTCTGTAATGTTTCCTTAAAAAAAAAAATAATAACATATCATTCTTCATTTCAAATTCTTAAAATACCTTGGTATTAAAGAAAGTCTTTTCACCATTTGTTTCCAGAAATATTTTTAAAATCTTTTTATTTGGGCAATTGTGGTCTGCTAAGGCAATAAGCACTCAGTTTTATTCAAGACCCATAGAGGATGAAAGTGTGAATAAGGAAAATGAAGAAAAAAATCACAAAGGAAAATGGGGTTTCTATTAGTATTTAATTTGTACCAAAATTTGACAGCAGATAATTTTTAATTACTATTTCTTACACAAAACACCATGAAGTGATATTCAGTAAAGAGACTTTCTGCCTTTGAGAGTATTCAAATTAAAATCATAGGGAAGCATATCATTATACAAGGAAAAATTAGTGATGAAAAGCCACTCAATGACAAAAAAGGCTCTTTTTCAGTGTACTTACCTGCCCACACACAATTCCCCACTAGGCAAGAAACTCCATACTGGGAGCAATGATCAAAAAACTCAATTTGCAGAGGATTAACTGCATACAAAAACTAGAGGCTTAATGCTACAAAACAATGAGGGGAAACATAAGACTAATTTATTGCACCTGATAGGACAAGGAGCTTATGAAAAATAATCTTAAGGGTGATGTGCATCTAAAGAAAACTCTCTAAACACTCTTTGTAACAAAGACGAACAGGGTTCCCCCCACATTTGCAAAAGTAATAAAAAAGAAAGAAAACAGTTGACTGTCTCCTTAGGCAGTGTTTTGACTTCTGCAGCAGATCTAGACCTTCATTAGTTCTTTTCCCTATAGTCATTCTCATAATTCCTTCTTTAAAAAAAAAAAAAAAGCCTATTTTACACTTAACTTCTACTTATTGCACTGGTCATTTCCATAATCATAAACTAGCCTGATCACTGCCTGTCTTTTGTGACAAAGCAATAATGTGGAAGAGTCTAAAGGCTGCCTTGGGCAACAATCTGGGGATATTAGCATACATCAGGTATCCTGGGCTCACCACTTCAGAAGTATGCAGCAATATCAGGTGAAGAAAAGCAATAGGCAGTTATGAGATAATTTCTCCCCAGGGAAAGTTTTATTCCAGCTTTCAATAGATGCTGGTTTATGCCCTGAAAGAAAATAATTATATTCCTTCTAAAATTCCATATATATTGTTTTCTTTATAATTTTGGTTTATTGTTTATTTCTTTTTTTTTTCTGTATAAATTTGGTTTATTATAACTCTAAGCTCTTGTTATTCAAATAAATAGATGGATCTGCTGTTAAAAAGCTACAGTGCCAGTAATAGTGAGCTAGACAAAGGTCTTCTGGAGGTAACTACAATTAATGTACTATAACACCACTATGTTGTGCCTGAGTTCCCCCAGCTTTCTTTTGGAGCTTATTACTTTTCCTAAGATGCTAAAAGATAAGACTACTGGACTGTCCAATCGTCCTCATTAAAATGCTGGAAATTCCAAGGCATTCAATGCTGAAGTACAACATTAAAATCTGTAATGAAATACTGGCACAGCAGTTACCACAGGTGGTATTATGACATCTGAAGGAAGTGCCTTTCTAATAAATCGTTAGATGGATCCCTGAAGTAGGTGAGATAGGGAAATAAATAGGTACTGTTAATACAGAGTTAAGGGTCAGGGAAGGTAAAGACCATTAGCGTATCATTTAATTGGTTTCATAAATTGTCATACAAAAAGTTAATCCTTGAGCTTTCTGAGACTGTTGAGATATGGAAATTGAGACTACAACCCACAAAAGTTACACAGTTTTATCTTCAATTAGCACCACTGGGAAGGGAATAACATCATTAAGGATGGCTTAGAAGTGGGAACACTATTCAAGCAACCCAGGGTTAATTCTTTTTTTTTTTTTTTTTTTTTGCAACTCCTATTATATTTTACTTCATTACCTCACTGTGGATTTTCCACTTCTGACCACTAAAATATCTGTATATTTTAACTGCAAGGACTGTGGGGAATGCAAAAGTGCACATGTATCAGGAGGACAATATCTCATTTATGAGTATAGAAACCAGAGGCAAGGCATGGAACAAGTGATAAGTCACAGATAGACATACAAATCCCAAATATATGAGACAGATAAACACTAACAGAGTTGGATGCATATTGGAGCTGTACAGCACTGGCTCCCGCAGACTTAATGGAAGCTTCTGGCAGCTTCTCACAAAAGAAGTAGCCCCCCTCTGCTACCCAAAAATTACCATGCAAACCCAACACAGTAAACTTGAGTGTCCCAGAATAATATTCATAGAAAACAGCGTTTATTGATTTATTTTTAACTACTGAGACCAAAACTGCCAACGTTCTTTTTATCTCTGTGCATATCACTTGGTTTTTTTATTGGCCTCCATATAAGTATTTAAAAAAAAAATAAAGGAAAAAAGAATGACAACAGAAAAAATAGTGAACTCAGAACCACTTAACATTTCCTATCACTACCATGCAAAACAATTATTCTTTGGACTGTAGAATATGCACAGCCCTTGATTGTTGTGCAAGGGTTGGGTTTTTTTATATACAGGTATAATTACTTCAGGGGTATTGAGTACATGGAACTAATTGATGTTTAACATTTGAGAAATGTAACACAATTTTATGCCTGTTTAAAAGTGTCGAAAGTGATTCATAACATCTGAAGAAATTTCACTGTTGGCAGAATCAATATCTACACATGGGAAATTATCCCAAATAAGAGTGTCACATTTGATATAAAACTCACATTTAATATAAAAGGTAACCATATTTCATGTTTCTCTGTGCACTACCACTAATGTTAAGACCATTTTCTTTAATCCACAAAGTCAGATGCAAATCATGTTTCAACAATTTATTATAGAATCATAAAATAATGGAATGGTTTGGGTTAGAAGGGACCTGAAAAATCCGTAAAGGGTTCCAACCGTCCTGTCATAGACCAGGTTGCTTAAAGTTTCATCCAACCCAATCTTGAACATATTCAGGGATGAGGCATCCACAGCTGCTGTGGGCAGCCTGTGTCTCACCACCCTCAGAGTACATTTCCTCCTGATATCTGAACTGAACATACTCACTTTCAGTTTAAATATATTCCTTTTTCTCCTGTCACTACATGCTTTCACTTCTGTTTCAAAAACATTTGTTCAAGTTGCAGAAAAAGCCTATATTTTTTAACAGAGCTGAAACTTCTGAACTTTTTTTCATGTCCAAAGTCAGTCTTGCAGGGTGACTATTAGCAACCATCTGTAATGGGAGTGACTCCACTGATTTCTAGGAGATTAAACTCACATTAGGAGTATAAATTTCTCAAGTTTTTTAATAGTCAGGTTATTATATATATGAGAAGCCTTGCAAAGTAAAGAAGCAGAGATTTTCACGGATTCTAGAGGAAATAATCATGGACTCAAGGGTAGCATCATGGTTATTGCTACACTTAGAATTGTTTTGTGAGACTGATTTTGAAAGCTGCTGAGCTGCCTGAAATCAAATTTGATGGGACACAGCGAATAACAGAAAAAGTATATGGAAGTAATAATGGATCTTTTCAACTGCTTTGACTCTAGACCAAACAGTTTTTGTACAAATGAATTTTTGTATTTGTTTTTTAAACAAATGGAGGCCTTTGATTTATTATTTTCAAACATAAGAAATCTACATTTATATCAGTGTAGCATTATAACACTCTATCATGTAATTAATAACCATACTGTAAGATTTATGCACTTGTACTAGAAATAGTATGTCACAGGTGAATTTATCTTTGACTTTTTTGTTTTTAATTCTTCATTCATTTCCAATAGTGGCATTCCTTTTCCTACAGACCTCAACGGTTTTAAGTTTCGACTACACCTAAAGGGCGTACAAGGAAAGCACAACATTATTTTCAGTGCTTGAACTGCTGTATAAAACATGCACAGACGTTCATATTTCTGTGACTGGGGAAGTGCAATATTTGTGAAATACCCAACAACTCAACCTACTATTCAGATTTGTACCTTTCCAAAATGTAGCCTATAATTAAATTTATATCAAATGATAGCTCTTATTATAGGCACACTACTCCTTCAAATCTGACAAATATTTCTTCCCTCTCACCACTCCAAAATATAGCAAGAAATATAAAAGATTAACCAACATTGTAAGTTTTCCAGTCTAGTGTTTTCTTTTTCTGCCCTTCACCCACTGATAGTTCTATAGGCATATACCAAGGTCAATACAGGTTCTGAAAATTGATGTATTAACTTCTGTGGTTTCTCCAAAGAGTTAAGAACACTGGAGTGGTTGTGGAAGCACTCTGTTCACTGCAGACTCCTGGGAATAAGGTTTACAAGTATTATTGCAGCTATCTCTTCTCCCTTCTTGCTATGAGCTGATTCTACACAATAAACTTCCATAGAAATGCCACAACTTGCAGAAAAAAACCCCAAAACATTTCACAGTCATGGAAATTGAGTTACAGCTATGCTATATTGAAGAAATATTTTAATTAAACTTAAGAGGTATTGTTAGTACTACTTTAAAGTGAAGACAGCTTTTAGCAGGCTATTGGCACATGTAAAATCTTCCTCAAATTAATACCTCTCATAAGTCTTCCTTAAATTAGCACCTCTCATACAAAAGTTTTGGTCATTTAAGATATTTGGGGTTTTGGGTAGGCTGGGGGGAATGGTTTTGTTTTGCTTTTGCTATGTTTTTTTCTCAAGTTTGGCATACTGCTTTCAGATTTTATGTAAAATTAAAAGAAGTACCACTCATCTTACCTAAAAGAAATTACTTTCACAGATCCATATGTTGGCAAGCACTAGTCTCATCTTAAAAATAGTGCCATCACAACTGTTATTCAACCTTAGAAGAATAAGTTTAGCTTATTCCAGCTGGTTGAGGCTTTAATGTGGCACAACAAACAGTTTATCTTCAACTCCAAGCAAGTAGTCTCTTAATATCAGTTCTTATGGCCTTTCACAAAAGTCACTAAGGGAGCTTTTACTATCAGTCAGAGACATCACTTATTCCTGACTGAGCAAAGCAGTTCATTCTTTGAGAGCTTAATTCTGGAAGTTTTAGGAAAAAAAAAATTTGTATCTTGCAACATGTTTTGGGTGAGTGAAAAATATATCCTCTTCTATACCTACCATTGATGTGGAATGGTAAGAGAGAAGCTGACTTCAAAGTGCTGAATAGCAAAATAATACAGACTTACAGCCTTGTGAGCAAAAGTCATTAGCTATTTGATCTAAAAGGTCTTCTAAAGAATAAAGGCAAAGGCATTTACATAGAGAAGAGATTGTAAAGCACAAAATGAGAGGAGAAATTAAAAAAAAAAAAAGAAGCAAAAACACCACCAAAAAGATGCACATAGAAACTTTAATATCCCAAGGTAAAAATGCCTTCAGTATTTGGCATAAAAATGTTACACTGGCATTTAAACTGACAATTTCTACATTTTAAGAACATCATTTATTTTCACAACAAATAAAGGAGCCCTCATATTACAATTTCACTTTCTAAGAAGAAAATTATTCAGCATTATGAAGCTACTTTTCAAAGTGCAGGTAAGACTTCATTGTACAAAATAAAATGGAAATAAACCATTTTGTTAAAACATAATGTGTTTTGAACCAGTTTGAAACTAAAAGTCTCCCCTTAAAGGCAGTAACCTAGCGTAGTGGTTTGAAAGCAAAACCAGTGAGAGACTCCAAGTCAGAAATACAATTTAATAAGAAGAAAAAAAAGAAAAAAGTAAAATAAAATAAATGCAAAAACACAAAGGATCACTGACAGAGTCAGAATACAACCTGAGCAGGATGGTGGAAGCAGTCCACGTGAGGTGGTCTTCCTGAAGCAGTGATCCTGTAGAAAGGTCTGGTAGCTCTGCTCCTCTGGGAATCCAGGGGGTCAGGGCTGCTTGCACTGTCCCAAATCCCAGCTTATATCCAAGTGAGAATGCTTGGCTCCTCCCCCTGGGCAGAGCATCTCACAATGGGATGAGGAGTTGTGAAGTGGGCCCTTGATGGCCCATTAAACAGAGATAACCCCTGGAGGGAGTTACCTGTGAGTCATGGGCCAGGTGTTGATGGGCCATTAGCAGAAGACACCCCAAAGGCAGGGGGCCTGGGAAGACACAGCCCCATCTGGTTTCAGCAGCTCATGAAGATGGTGATAGAATAAATACTTTGTGCACATGCTACACTGAAACCCAGGACACCTAGCTTTCTTCCCTTATGCATACATACAGGCTGCAGTTTTTGAGGGCTGAGCGGGGAGCTATATGATTTGCTTTTAAAAACCTTTTTTTTTTTTAACTGCAGATTGAAAAGCCTGAAAGCCTCATCACTGCTACCAAGGATAAACCCCACTTTTTTGTGTAAAATCTTGAACTGCTACTTCTCAAATATAATCCACCTATGACAGCTAACATAAACAGGAAGTATTGATATTTTAAGTATTTTAAAATGTTTATTACCTGGACTTTGCAGAACCATACTTCTATCAATGACAGCAAGAAAACAGTTCTGAAACATTGCTAACAGCAGCAAACTTCCTTGACAAGTGTTTCATCTGAAACAGTAGGACCATTAAGTATCATTAAAAGAAAGAATTTCAAGGCAGTCTGATATAATTTCTTCTTTCCCAGTAAGTTCCTAATATGTCACATGAAGCATTAGAAAAGAGTGAAAACTAAAAATGGCACTGCTTAACCTGTCACTTTAGTGCCAAATTTGGAACTTGCTAACTAAGGGGATTGCAGCAAGGGTTGGTGACTCAATGAGACAGTTTATGTGTTTTTAAATAGTCGGAAAAAGCACGTAGTTGTATCTTGTTTGTCTTGAGCACCTAATTATATTGCCAGATATAAATAAAGAGGGAAAACATTGCAGATTCAGAGGTTCACGTGAATTAAAAAACAAAATCACAAAAGCTACAAACAGCTATCTTAAGAAAATAAAGAGTTTTATATAGCTAAACAGCTATATTAAGAAACTAAAGTCTTCTAATAGGTTTCTTCAGTAACTCATAAATCTTCAAACAAAATACTTCTGCTACACTTTGTGCTGTTCTGTGGGTGAAATGATTGTTATTTTATACTGTTGGTCAATAGTTTATGTAGGTGAAATGTAAAATATTTAATTTAATTCCTAAACAGTTGTAAAAGAGTTGACAATTTAAATGCTCAACCCTGACTCCATACATGGGACCTTCATAGATGAACAAATTGGATTTCATGCAAAAATCTTGAGGCAAAACTACTCAAAGAAATTGCTGTAGAGAACTAAAACAAAATCCATCACTAACAATCCTTTTGCATCGTTCTCATAATTTCTCATCAAGACAAGAAAAACATTGTTAATTAAAGCCAACAATGTTCCATTATGGGGGAGGATACAGAAAGTTTTAGGTCTTTTGGGATACAATTATGTTTTGCAAATAAGCAATTAGGATTATTTCAGAGAAAATGTATATATGCTATATTTTCCACTTGATTTTACAGAATTTTCTAAGGCTAATTAAAAAACTGCTGGAAGGGAAAACCCAATGTTTCTTACGTCTAGAAATGCATAACAGACATGAAAAGCACATGGCATATTGCATTGTTTTAATTTGATTTCGTTTGCCTGTTTGGAGGGGGTTTTCTTGGGTTGTAAGGGTTTTGTTGGGCATTGAATCTGTATTTTTTTATGCACGGTGACATTTTCCAAATTGTAAACAAACTTTCAACTCCCTTGTTAATAAGAGCATTATTATTCATTTAATTCCTGGTCCTCCTAAGACGTTCTGCAATAACATTAAAAATTGAAGTAGAAAGAATTGTGGACATTTTTATAGACAATAGTCCAACATCTGCAGCTCCAATTAAAAAAAAAAAAAAAAAAAAAAAAAAAAAAGAGAGA
>VWZU01019633.1:598564-613371 GCA_013397095.1 Sterrhoptilus dennistouni
ACTTTTTTCCATAAAAAAAAAAAAAAAAAAAAAAAAAAAAAAAAAAAAAAAAGAGAGAGAGAGATACAGGAATAATATTTATAAACAATAATTCAACAATTAACAGCTTTGACCTCTTCGGTTCTTCTCAACAGGACAGAATACAGATCTTACTCCATTTTCTCTTGAACAACCTCAACATATGAATACGTTTCTATAGTTGAATTTCCACTAGAGGCATGAAAATAAAAATTAGGTAAATTGTGTGGACGGTAACTAACACCACTTCAGGACATTTACTGCACCAGCCAAGTACTTTGTGGTGCTTGCTAAATCTGAATTCTTTACCCTCTTTACATTTCTGTATTTTTATTGTCAATCTAAGAATGTTTCATGACATTATTTTTTCCCCTTTAAAAGAATGGCCATAAATTCTGACTTTAATGAAACTGTGTGTTTCAACTATAAGTAATTGACAGTGGAAGCAGCTGACTAGATTTTGTGATCTATTGTATGTCCATAGCATAACACTTCTGTTCATCCTTAACAGTTCATAGAAAACACAAAAATAAAATGAAATTAAATGAAATAAAATAATAAAAAATAAAATAAGATAATAAAATAAATTTAAATTAAATTAAATTTTAAAAATAGACAGACATTATAAGATAAATTCAAAAAACAATCTGATGTATCTAAATCAAACATAACAAAAAAGTTGAATTAAATATTCCACATTTGCCAGGCATTTGTCATCTGTGCCATTGCTGCACAGGCAATTGTTTTATCATCCATCTTGTCTTTTGAAGAAAGTAATTTGTGAGTACATACTAGAAAGTAAGAAGGCAATATTTGAAAGATTACTTCCATTTATTCAGTGATGCATTACAAGGGGCTTTTGCTCATGGAAGAAATTCAGGAAAGCTTGTTTTTTCCCTCTGTCACTCCTTGTTTGTGTGCAGTATGAGAACAACTACTTTTAAACAGTTTTTAAAATTGTTAGCAAGTATTCATGCCAAAATGTGTTGAACTGACATAAACAAGCAATTTATGGGCAGGTGGAGGAGTAAAGAGTGTTTCCTTATAAACTTTTAATTTAGACTCTAAAATGCTTATTAGACAAGTTCAAATTTTACATCATGGCCTGTGTTTGTAAGGCTATTTCAACACATTTAACTAAAAAAACAGAAGTACATAAATAATGAGCTGTATTTCTACTATAATAATTTTTTAAAAAGTATCAGAAAAGTCATCTTTCAGACAGTGAGAGCAACTGTATCATCCTGTTTTACCTGTAACAATTGAAAGTGAGAAGCATTTTTTTTTCCTGTGTAATTTGATGCTATTGATAGCAAGTTCATTTGACTTGGAGAGAAATCTTATGTTATTAGTAAGTGATTATGGAGGAGTCTAAAGTTGTGCAAAATACCTATTGAGGTGGGGTTTTTTTGTACAAGAAGAACTAATATATTTTAAATTTATTTTTAAATCCATGTTGGAACAGTGTTTGACTTCGAAAAATTGCAATCGGAGTTCTAGTCTTGAGTCACTCAACCCATAGCCTTAAAGCTATGTAATATTCTATATTAATCTTATGTCTTCTCTTTCAGTGCCAGGGTATAAGAACAGCAGTCTTCCAATAGGACAGAAACAGAAGTTTGGAAAGAAAAACAAAGAACAAGATGAAAAAGCAAACAAGTACTTAAATCTTCTATCAAAAAATTTAAAAATTGACTTTTTGCTTGCCTACTCAGCCATTTCTTGGCTTCTGAATGCCTTGTGGTTGTCTCATTTATGCTTAGGTTTTCTCTTTTCTGCTCTTGGGTTCTCCTTTAGCTCGAAGTCAAAAGCTGATAATGTGGCTACTTCTACTACTTTCTCCTCCTTCACTACAAAGGTGGATTTCATTCATGCAGAATTCTTTTTTTTTTAATCAATTTTTATAATTTCAGGAGTGACCAAATTTAGAAAGATTGGATGTGCTTAAAATTTATCCAATATTACTGATATCTGATTACTGATATCCAGATTCATAGGGTTTTTTCTATGACTTTTCTATGACTTTCTATGACTTATGCTGATTCCAACTTCTGGACACAAAGCTATCACTAAAAAAATGAAACCATAATTGATTGCATATTAAGATGCAGAATTAAGAAGTCACTTGCAAATGACAGTTGAAAAAAAATTACATCAAGGCATGAGAGTGCTTGCTCTTATGTGAAAAACAAATAAAGAGTAATGGATCCAAAGTACACAAGATTTTCCTGAGCAAACATCCCAGTGACATGACAATGCGACTGTATTTAATGGTGATACCACTCTGTAAATATTTGTTGACTGCAGCTGGGGAAATGAAGAATTCAAAAAGTAACATTTCCAACACTACTTGTAGAATCATACTGGTGGAATTTATGGTGCAGCAAAAATGCTGATTCTGTCTAAGGAGCATATTTTTAAAAAGGGTCTGACAAAAAAACATAGTTCATATTACTGGGAAAATAGTAGAACCTTTTTCAGATAAGTGATTGATGTGAAAGTATATTTAGTTCAGTCCAATATGCACACTCTGTTTTCAGCTTGTTTTTCCTTAACATTCACAATTTAAGCCCCTTTTTATAGCTTAAACAGAAACAAGGGATTATTATGCAATTACATGCAGAGATGAAATGGAGATTTTAAATCATGTTCATAGGTTTTTTTAGGGGAGTTTTTTTTAGAGTAAAACCTAAAATACTTTTCCTAGTTAACATCCAAATAATAGCACCGAAAAATCAAATTAATAAGAAACATACAGCCCTTTATGGGTATATAAATAAATTTTCATTGAGTTACTGAAATTTGAAATATATGAATTTGTTGCCCATTTATTGGACAAATGTCTTTTAGAATAGTATACATGAAAAGATAAACCAAAAATATTACCTGATATATACATATATCCTGATCTGTCCATTCTAGATCTGTTCCTTAAAAATAAAAAAAACCATAAAAAATCAATGCAAAAAACCCTCTGAATTTGAGGTACTAAATAGGTTACAAGAATGTTACATAAGGTTTATGTGAAGGTTTTTAGTGATAGTAAAATCATCTTTAATTAGGACAAAGTGTAGGAGGAAGACAAACAAACCCAAATCCCTCCATAAATTATTTTCTGCAGTTGTTCTCTGTTTAGCATCAAGATCTGTTTTTAAGTAAACTCAAGGGTAATATGAGATGCGATCGAATTTTAGAGTACTGCAATGACCTACTGAAAAAAAAAAAAAGGAGAAAAAATAATTCATACTTCATGGTCTCATCAAGAACTTAATTTACTCTTCGTTTCTGTGGATTAGTATCTGGGAACCTCTGACCCTCTCCAGTCATTCTTTACAAGAAATGCTTAAAACTGACAGCTGAACTTTGCATTCAAATCATGATTTAATATTCAAAGTTAAGCTTAAGCATGAAAGGCAACTAAAATGGTCAATTCAGTGGATAATTATTCTTCCATATTGAAAGAGGCATGATATATTTCCATTATAAAGCCAAGAAGGGTTGTTTATTAAACATGTGATTTATCCCTAAAGAAGGGCAAGAAGAATAGATTTGAAACAGAAGAGTGCCCTGTGTTTATCAAATATTCTCATCTTGAATACGACTTTGTAACAAATCCCCATGCTTTTCTTAATATGTTGACATCTTATCCATCAAAGGATTGTGGTTAATGAAAACTGCAGTTCAAAATAAAGTATTTCTCTCTACAAAGAATTATAGCTGGTGTGATTTGGATTTTTGTTTTGTTTTCTTCTTTCTCATGAGAAAAAGCCATGACTCATCACCAAAAGTTCACCAGAAAACGACCCTTAAGAATTTGAGGCGTCTGATCAGAATTTTAAGACACAAGATATTTTTTTGCATTATTTACTGCTTTGTAATTTTTCAAATAGCAAGGAAAAAATTAAAAAAGGAAATAAGGAGGGGCATTGCTTTCATAGATTTTTTTGTTTGATTTTTGGGGATGTTTTGGGGATGATTCATTTTGGGTGTTTTGGGGATGATTCATTTTCGTTTGATTGGAGGTTTTTTCAGATTTCTTTGTTTGGGTTTGGTTTTTTTTTTCATTTGTTTGCACTTTTTTTTTGTTTTGATTTTTGGGGTTTGTTGTTGTTGTTTTTTGGGGTTTTTTTTAATGGAAAGAATCCTTCTTTCCTCGTATATCTTCCATAGTTGAGTAAGTCTTTTTACCTCAAGTTCTTCTCTTTATTCTTTATTCTTTTTCCTTTTTCTTTTTTCTTTTTTCCTTTTTCCTTTTTTCAATATGACTGCAATATGACTGCAAAAAGCACAGTCAGATATTACAATCCTTTAGCAACTAATTGCCTGTTAGTGGGTCCCCCATATGTACTCAGACAAATGTTTTCAATAACTCAGTGGTTTTTTAAGTTGCATAGAGCAATGTTTTATAATAAAGGAGATCCTAAAATTTAATAATAGTTATTTAAAGAGCAATTCACAGAGTTAAGAGAAAAGGAAGAAATGAATGGCTTTTAAGGACTATTAAGAGAAACTCAAATGTTTCCTAACTTCAAAACCTTTCTCCTATAAGTATACTCAAAGCCAAGAACATTATTATTATGAACACCTTGACATAGTATTCTGTTTTTCCCCTTGTAATTTCTGTTTCAAAATCCATGGAAAATGCTGGTCTAAAAAAAAAGTCTCTATTTTTTGAGAATATTTCAAGAATAGATGAAAGCAAAAGACCAGTTTATTTTCTTCAAATTCATACTCATGTGTGTAATTGCAGCACAGAAATGGAAAACATTTACCACACTATAGTAAAGTGCTTAAATAATCTAAAAAATCTCTCCAAAAATTTGAATTATAAAACTTAAAAATAAAGATTTAATGTTAGTTTTAATCTCCTTGAAAATTGCAGTGCAATCCAAAACCTCAAAGCAGTGATTCAAATTAACCTGAGTAAAACTAATTACTTTAATGCAAATCATTCTTATTTGCCAGTATTATTTCCAGACTTCACCAGCTCTGGCTTCACGATTTTTGTTTTGCCATTTCAAGGCCTTTTGACAATTTAAACATTTCAGAGTGCTGTTCCATACTTAATTCACAGAAGACTTGGTAAAATCCAATGCACAGAAAAAAAAGTATTTCCTAAAGGAACATTCACAATCAAAGAGGGAAGAAAATCTATTTTATTGATGTAAACTGCATATAGTCATAAGATCATAATTTAAAGTCACGATGTGAAACAGTCAAAGCACAAACATTTTGGAATCAATAGTATGAAAAACCATCTAATGGGAAACTTTCTTTTCAGTCCTTGCTCTATAAAAATTGCTTGGTTAGTACATTATTTACAAATACTTCCACAACAACAAAGATCTTTTGTCATTTAGTTTGATCCAAAATCACCTTACAACATTCAGAAACTAAATGAAATACTAAATACTTAGATGTTTCATTTCTCGATCTTGTAAAATATAAAAATAATGCCTTCCATAAATATGTCTAGATTACTGTTGAGGAAACCTACACACTTAGCAGCCACTGTCTTCCAAAGAAAACTTTGGAAAATTACATCATTAAAAATTAATATTTCAAGATGAAATTTTTCTCTCAGTTTAGAGACAAAAATTAAGCAGTTTGAACATGCTTGGAAAAAACCCAAACAAAATCCCTCTATAGGGCAGGTGGTATTGTGAATAAAAATTATCCATTTTTTTTCATTCCACAAAAAGTAAATTATAACTATCATTTTGTAAGACACGAAGGACTGAGTCTACAACTCAAACTTAGTACTTTTTAATATCAATTTATTTTTATAGTGTTTTACAACAAAAGCACTGTGAGCTTCAAGGAGGCATTAGCATAAACTGGGCATAAAGAAAATCTTCAAGTAACTCAAAATACATTGGATTTTGAAGTTTCCTTACATAGAGTTTTGGCACATAGAACATTGAAATTTCCATTAAAAAATATTGAGTCTCCTAAACATCTTAATTTCTGACTTCTATTTTTCCAAAATCTTTAGAAAGAGCTAGATAACACTGGTGACTTGAAATATTAGGTTTTCTTTTTCCTTTCTTGAAAGACACTTCACATTGGGAGATTCTCAAAGAACCTACAGGGAGATGAAGTTTACTTCACCACAGCTATGATCATCATAAAATTACCTTGATAAAAACAAACATTATTAAGCAGCATTCAACATGCTTTATAGTCATGATGAGAACATCATAAATATCTCTGTAATAGTCAACTTAGGATACTGTTAAAATCATACCCTGGCTTTCTGTAGGAGCTTCTAATTGAGGGAATGTTCTCATTTTGATATAAGCTTTGATAGAGAAAATTAAAGGTGAAAAATGGTCTCTGGGGATAAAAAATATCAAATAAACAAAACCAAGAAAAGAGTCCAATACAGAACAAATATTCCTTGAAAATTCTGGCTTGATTTTATGTTTAACATAGAGGTCACTTGTAAGCACCTGCTAATGCTACTAAAACAAAGCAAAGCAAAATAAACAACTCAGAAACACAACAAAAAAGGGAATGTCAACAAGTTCAGGCATGCAAACTTGCTTAACTTGCTTGTTTAATTTTCACTCTGCTGTTTCAATGCAGATACATGTCTAGTTTCCCTTCAGGGGGACAACAGCTAAGTCTATGTTCACACTTCAAATATCTGACAAGATCTCTTTGTATTCTAAGTTTTATCACCAGGATAAAGACACATTCTCTTTGCAGAGAAAAATTTTGAAATAATCAATACATTTTAGATGTGTAAGAGACAGAGAAAAAAAGCAAAATTAAGTTAGATTGTTGATTAAACCTTGAAGGAAATCTCTGATATTAATCTGGTAACAATGCTTGTGGAAAAGCTGAAAGTCACATATTTGGTGAGAACAAAACTGTTTATTGCAGAGACATATTATAGAGGAAGGCAGTGGGTGTCAAGTATATAAATTAGATCAAGAGTAATCCAGATGTATTTCTGGAGGGAATGATTGAAAGAAATATTAAGAAAGTTGAAAAATGGGTTGGGATAAGCAACAACAACAACAAAAAGAGGCCTGCTATGTAGATAACATTTTCATGTTCTTAAAATTTCTGATATTCTTATCTTGGCACAGCAGGAGTGCATAGCACTTAATTGAATTCTGAAGAGTTACCAACTCGGTGTGTGCAAAAAATAAACATGCACTGAATTTCTGTTAAACTAGTGAAACACAATAGGACAGTTGCATTGGGTTTACATGACCAAGTTTTGACGGCAGGAGGGCTGCAGAGGGGTCTTTTGTGACAAACTGCTGGAAGGAGCCTCGTGTCCTGGTGGCTCCAAAGAAGGATGTGCCACTGGTCAAGGCTGGACCACTTAAAAATGATGGTAACATCTCTTAGATAACAGATCAGCAAATCTCTCTAGAAGTATCGAAAAATGAGAAGATGGTTTAGGCAGGCAACTAATTCACACATTGTTTAAATATTAAAAAAAAATTAAAAACATGCAGTAACTAGAAAAAATATTAATACAATCCACATCCAAAGTGGGAAGTGATACTGTAGCTGTTCCTCAAGGCTGATGTTAAGGCAGAATGTAGCACCATCTAAGGGTAAACTTGGGGTTTCTCATTGCAGAGAACTGGTTCTTTGTCTATGCTGGTCTATAACTGCTTATAAAACACTTAGGTATCAGTTTGGTAGCAGCATAACAAATACACACAGCATGATTCCAGTTGTGTCCTCCACTTAGAGCTAGTCTGAACTGCATCACTTGCAAAAAAAAAAAAAAAAAAAAAAAAAAAAGCCATTATAAGCATGTTTTCCTACATTTTCTTCAGGAAGAAAAAACACAAAAACACACCAACCACATGCTACTTTTCTCTCAAAGAACTTGTTTTGTAATGTATTTTCTTTTCATTTGTTCCTATGAATCAGTGAAGAATTTGACTAACTGTTGATGTCACTTCCAAAAATATGTTGATAAAGAGACTTATTGCAGGCTTACAATCTTTTTCATTTCTTCCTATGATTAGACACAAGAATGTCTAACAAACCCTGTGTAGGTAGAAATTACATTTATTTGTGCTGCCCTGATGTATTTCTGGTGTGAAACTTAGTGACCTTTTTATCCAAAGTCATTTAGAGTGCACAGAGTGCTCATGATTTTTCTCTTCTGAGTGTTTGCTTTCCAACATCTTGTCTCTAACAAGTTTCAAGAAGCCAGATTGAGCATACCCTTCAAATTCTGAACCATGGCCCAAGTTTTAGAAGCAGAAATACTCCCTGAACTTGTAAGACTTGACTCACCATGGGTCTCTCTCCTCACATCTTAAGAGCAGTACGGATCAGATTGCACAGCTCTGTCATGAAGCCCTCAGTCAGGAGGGGGAACCAAATCCACAGTAAAAATACAGCAGCACAGAACTTTATAAGGAAAACAAGCTACTTATGAGTTTTAATAAGGAGCAGTTGTTGCATGAGGGCGAAAGAACAAAACTGCCACTTCAGCACAAAATTCTGTACTGTCTAGAAAATGTAAAAAAGTAAAAATGTCGATTGAAAAGGTACAGAAATTTGTTTCACAATATTTTTCTGCTGAAAGAACTATAATACCTTTTTAAAAACTGAAGGAGGAAGAAGAGGACATGGGTGTCCAGAAGTCTTTTAACTGCAAGATGACTGAGAGAAACATCAAAACCAGCTTGTTTTAATCTTTCAGTTAAGGACTTTTAGAAAAATTGTTGTGGTGAATGATACATCTAAAAGAAGGATTTAAAATCTCACCTTTAGCTGTATACCAACAGAAAAAGAGTCTCGGGAAGTAGTAGTAAAAGTACACAGATGTTTTATTTATAGTGGGAATACAGCTGAAGTTCAAACACTACTTTTCATACCAGAATGGCCACTTCACCTATAACCTTTGATAGCAGCTACACATGAGAAAAGTTGTAGGAAATGTGAGGGCCACCGTCTGGATTTTCACAGTAGAAAGCAAAAAGATTAAAAGCATCTTGGTGGGATTCTAACCCATGGATTCCTTTGGGTCCAGTGGCCTCCAGATCAGTATTGAACAGGATCTGTCACAGCTATTATAACACATGCTAGATGAAGTTTTTAATCTTTCCAATAAAAAGCCAGGATATAGATGCAGTGAGCTGTTGTATATACAGTTCTGCCTCAGTTTTTGTGTTCTCATCTGGGATCAAACTTCTATAAGCAAATGGAATTAAATATTAAATATTTTTGCCAAGAAAAATTGCCTTTGTTCAGATTAAAGAGACAGCATTGTGAGTTTATTCATGCTCCATCTGTTGTACTATTTTCTCCAGTGGCAACTTCAAAGCACTTTAGCATTATCGAGTGTTTGTGAAGAAATGGCAATACAATATTCTCCCTCAGAGAAGGGGAAAAAAAATTAAGAAGAGTTCAAAAGTGAAAGAAATTTTAGTCACTCAGTTGGCTGTTTAATCCACTATTTAATTGTATGTGTATTTATGTCTATTGACTTTTTTCTTTTAAAGACTGATGGAGAGAAAATAACTTGCAGCCCTCTTAATACAGGAACAACTACAGCAGGAGCCCATATTCTTTATCACATGAACAATGCTATTCCTAAATGATGAAAATTTCAAAGGTTTGTTTCCTGCTGCTAATTTTGCTAGTGAGCTGAATTAGTGGGGCACTGCTGGGAACACCAGGAGATCTTTATGATACTGTTTCAGAAAGGGAAAGATCTGATAACTAGTGTTAATCACTAACAAGCAGTTCTTGTAGGTGTCAAAACCCCTCTGAAATGTGATTCTCTTTTTCCCTTCCAGCCTTCCCTCCTTACCGCTCTTTACCATCTTAGAAATTCAGCTGTAGCAAACGTAAAAAAAAAAAAAAAGTTTAAAAAAAAAAGTGGGTGATTAAAAACATGATATTGCATAATGATGAGATGTTTCATTTAAAACTGAATTGCAGAGGCCTTGAAGAAAACAAGAACAGATTTTTGACTCCCTTACCCTATTTATCTTCACCGTGGCTCTTAAGCCATATTAGTCCTCTTTTTTCTAGTTGCTTGATTCTGTCTGATTATAGGCATTAATAAATAAATCTGCAGATTTCAGTCTTTGGTAGGAAAATGCATAATCTTGCTTGACACTCCACACAAGTACTCACAGGAGCTGCTAAGGAGCTTAGCTCAGAACTGTGTTTCACAGCTTTTCTGGAATGTTTTGAAGTGACCTCATTTCCAACCTGGCAGTATCGCTGTCTTCCTCCATGCTCAGATTTCAGTTCAGATTTGTTCTATAACTAATATTTAAAATTTATTTTAACATAACACTGTAGAGCTGTGTGATGCTCTTGAGACAGTTTTACTGTTGTTAGGCAGTGACAATGTACAGTGGTTCCTCCGGCTAAAGACTTTCCTGCCCTGGTCATGCACACCTGCCCCAGGTGGCAGTGGTACAACTGTATGTAGGAAGAGGTTGCAAAAACCAAGTCACTAGAAATAACAAAGTGGAGGAGAAAACAGTCTTCCACAACATTATCACTAAGTATTATTGCTGGGCTGCAAAACAAGTGGTGTTTCACAAGCAATAGAATTAGCACATGTGAAATAGAAGGGGAAAATAGCATGAATATCGTTTTAATGATGGTTATGCTTGAAAAATTCTCCAACATGTCACAGACCACACCTTCAATATACTTACGTTTACTGGGAAATTCACTCAATTCAAGTGCCCAGAGAGTAATTAAAAAGCTGGGGTTATTTTGTAAGGAACACTTACCACCTCTATCTAATAAAAGTACTGTTTAAACCATGTGTGGGCTGGGATTTTATGGAGAATGAAGACAGAGCTTTGTCTTCATTCATTCTTTTCATTCATTTCTTCTTCATTCATTTCTTTTTTCATTCTCTTGTTGTTTGGTTGTTTTGGAGTTATTAACCCAAAATTATGCTACAGAAATACACAACTAAAAAAACACCCAGCACCAAAGTGTTAGGACCAAAGTGGTTGTAGTCATACCTTAGATTAAGGGTAGATTAAGGCTCCCCACCACTACAAAGAGACCTGGCAAGGGCAGGTTAAGATCAAGAGGGAGCAGACCTGTGACCTGTCCTGACCAGCACTGGGTTAATGACAAACTCACACACGAAACTGAACTAGAGTTTGGCTGTTAAGCCTGTCTTAAACTTCACCATCTCAAAACTTTCTCTGACAGTGTTCCATTTCAATACTACAGGGAGTACTTCAGGAAATGAGCCTTTCCCCCTCAGTGTTTGTGGGAAGAAAGTGACAAAATAAAAATCAGTATTTCTTTCAATCAAGAATAACCTTCTGGCAAATGTCATGTACTCTTTTCTTCATGCCAGTCAGATATCCCAGAATTAGGAGCTACTGGGTTGATAAAACGTGGCTGACTTCTTCAGCAGCTGTGATTTTAGATTTGTAGCTGTGAAGATTCTGCCCACAACTTTCCCACAATCCAAGTTACAATAAGTGATGTCTGTACACCTTAGGCTATTTTCATTGGGTTAAGAATAACAAGCAAATCTGACTGCTGGCCCACTCCTATATTGTAAATAGTTCTGACAGAAAAAAAATTTGTGATACAATCATTCCACTTTATAACTCTATAAAAAGCTTTAAACTGTAACCTATTTAATAGATTGTCACAAACAACTGCTGGTTCCTGGTTGCCAGTAGCAGACTGTGGCATTTTCACATTCTGTGATAAGAGAAGTCAGAGTCCTTCATGAAGGAGTGAGAGGTAGCACACCAAAGGTCTTAACTAGCCTTTTGCAGGAGCTAGACAGCAAAAGTCAAAACACATTCATTTTGAAATTTCACTTCTTGGAGGGGTTTTCTGCTTTGCTGTTGTTTTTACCAATGATGAATGCTAAAGCAGCAAGTATCTAAGTCAGCATACGAAGACTAGGTTTTAACATCACAAATATATTACTGCTACAGGGAAGAACACCTTGGTCAGTCCATTCCACCACATGGCTTCTGTTCAGAAAATATATTTCACCCTCATGCTGTTTATATACTGCCTCAGATGCCTGGCTGGCTTGACTTAGATCAAAGAAAGTGATAAGCATGTGTGATTAGCATTACCCATGCTATAAGCATGTGTATTAACATTTTTGTCCATATGGCCTGTAGTTAAAACTAAAGCTAAAACACACATCTCTTTCATCCAGCAATATGACTTATGTATGGGAGCAATACAGTCTTTTTCTGTTTAGCTGTTTCATGCTAAGGCTTCTCTGGCATTCTCCTGAACTGCAGAGGCAGCACTCTGACCTCCCACCAAACTGCTCGAGTCATTGGCTGCTAGTGCATAATTCAGTTGTCAAATTACTGCAGATGCACAACAACACTGAAACTCAGAACTCAGTGTAACTTCAGGCACCTACATCCCTATTTTTTTCTATCCCTGCACTAGCTCTCTGTAGGCAAGGTGAGTAACCCATGCTGATAAGAGAAGGAGAGCTGCCATGGGGTGTTGTCAGATTGATGTTCAGCAGTGTCTGCCAGAAAAAAAAATAATATCTCTGGACAAAGTCCACCAGGATCATTGAGATAATCAAGAGATCACTGCCACAGGGCACCTCACTCCTGGCTCTCTTCATTTTCACAGCCTTTCTTTCTGCCTTGGGAGCAGTGTAACACTCACTGCTCAAATGATTAAGGTCACTTCTGAGAGCAGTAGACCTCATTTTTGCCTTTCACTGCACTCCCTGGTTAGTGTGTGCTGAATCAGCTCACACAGCTCCACTGAACACCAGACCTGATGTGGGGTAAACAGTAAAACCACACAGCCAAATTAGAAAGCAAACCAGCGTATCAACAGAAGCCTAATTCCTCCTCAGGGATTACAATCTGTAACAGTACAGCTGTGGACATAGATTGTCTTCAAAACAAGAAAAAATAGGTGCAAGTTTTACATCTATAGGAGGTCATCACAGCTGTATAAGTCATTTAACTTTGGAGTTGGTAATATTGGACAAGGAAAATCAATTGTCTAAAGAAAATTCAGATTTCTTCAAAGGACATCATTAGCTACCTTCATACCATTGGGGGCTTTTTCCAGATCTTCCTCCCATATGAAACAAATTGGACACAAATACCCTAAAATCCGCAGAAATTCAAATGATTTATTGGAGTTGGGATTACAAAACTGGTCAGCTGAGTCTACCTCATCAGCAAAAAAGAATAAAAGAGATGGGAACATCCATATTATCCAGCATGCACTGTATTCCTTCATCATTGTGCTAGGCAGCAAGTTTGTGCAACATTAGGAGCCATATTCATATTCAACATTCTTTTTCTGGTTTGCAAGGTTTTCGAATACTTATGTTATTAATCCTGGGTTCTGAAAACCTACCCTGTTCATGCCTCTTTCTGCTACAGATAGCTCAAGTATAGGTTGACATTCATTCACAATTTGTTCTCAATTTCTAGTGACTTCTTAGGCACTGCCATTCTGTCAAACAAATAATTAAGAAAAGGGAAATTATGGGCTTTGTGTTGACTTCAGAGATACTTAGATAGATTATCTGGGCCTTCTACTGACTCTATTATGGATATAGTGCATATTGCACTGAGCACCTATCAGCAAACCACTCATCACAGTATTGATTTACACTCAGTTAGCACTTAATTGACATTTGTTTCTGTCTTTGAAACAATGACAACTGGAGTTATATTTTAAAGGATTCTGAAACTCTTTGGCAATTTACTCAAGGGAAAATAATTTCTTGCATGCAGCAGGTGTGTGAATTCATCCTAATAGAAGAAAAAAATGCATAATCTTTGCTAATATTCTTCTCCTTACACTACCTCATTCAGGTGTAGATCTTGAACACAGGGAAGTGGCTCCTTTGGTTTACATGGCTGAAAGAAAGGCTGGATCTTTAGCATGAAAGATCATATTTCCTCTCAGCTATTTCTAACTTTCCTTAATAAAACCTCTTATTTTCAGATTTTTATAATATTGCTTCTGTACTTTAAGCATGTTTCATCGTTCTTTTTCTTTTCACAAGGATTTTTATAAAACATAAAGTAGAAGGTGTATCACCCCACTAGATCCAGATTATTCCAGGTATTCTCTTGTAGGTAGCATAATGGTGATGATATCCTGATATCCAACTCTAATTGTCTAAGTGTTTCCATTTCTTATTAGTATAGTATTACTTGGCAGCACTTGCAGAAAGTCATTAATTTTATGTGGCCTTACAAAAACCAATTTGCTCTGGTGGGTACAAGTTAACATTTTGAAATATTTGGATAAATACAAGGTCTTCACTGAAAGTTTGTGCACTGTGTTTGTAGTTTGGCTTCTACTATAATGGGCACTGTAAGTCAAGATAAATGACAAAAATCTGTGTGCTAATCTTTATTCTGAAACAGGTCACACGTGAAATCCAAGTTATCTGGGATTTGGACTACACTACTAAATCTTAACACTGTCAGTACCAGCACCATAAAGAGGCAGATACTCTTTATTCTGTAAAAAGAGCAAACAACAATTTTGCCGTAAGCCCTTTGAGAAAAGTATCCAGAGCACTGGGAATTCCACATAAATCCACAAGGTTTAAAAATATTGTGTTGTCTCAAGCAACACAATATCATGAGTCTCCATTCATGATATTGAACAACACTTCGAAAAGTTTAACAAAAAAAAGTGAAAAAGGTTACATTAGTTTTGCACAAACCAAGTGTCCCAAAACTAATACAGTAAGAACATGCTGCACACATGAAAAAGGAACTCAGCAAGTGTTTATCTGCAATTAAGCACTAAATCCTTGTCAGGGACCTTAAAAATCA
>VWZU01019633.1:613400-642941 GCA_013397095.1 Sterrhoptilus dennistouni
TTTTTGCTAGAAAGGTGCTTTTTCATTTAAATTTTTAATTTCATGTACTGAAGCGATATATTTCCCCCTCCTCATCTCTCAATTTGGTTTTTTTATCTAATTTTTACTGCATTATTAGTGAAATGACTCTTTATTCTCTCACATACTTCTGGACTAGTAGTGCAGAGAATTTAATTTCCAAAATAGTAGTTGTTTGTGAATAAGGAATAAAGGAACATCAGGTACTGGACATCCAAAAATATTCTTACCATGCATTTCACTTCCCAAACCTTTCTACACTTCGGGAAATTGTTAATTCTAAGCGGAAACTTAATTCTTATCATAGTTCACTGTTTTTCTACCAACTGTTAAAGAAATACTGATTATTTCTTAGTGATTCTTGTGTTTATTACTCATTCTTCAAGATTTTGGTACATGCCAGCAAGGCTTTCACCTTGCAAAACCATGAAGCCACAGCAGACCTTCAGCTACAATAAACATGACAAACTCTTGGTTATAGCTCTGGGAAAAACTCTTCAGTTTTCACATGCAGAAAGCACTTGGAAATGCAGTAGACGTGAGTCTTGACGGTTAATGCAAAGTGTGTGCATAAAATTCACAGGGTTTAATCTCTTGTTGAGCTTGTGAGATTCAGAGCACTGAAGGTTGCAGGGTAGAAGCCAAAGATTTAATTTGCACTTTCTACTGAGCATCTAAATGGAATTCAGATTGATTTCTAGGAGTGAACTGGATTGAATTCAATATTATAATTTGTAGCTACACCAGGAAAAACCCAGGAACTGTGGTGGCTCTCCGTGCAAGGATCATAGCCGTGCAGGGCAGATTGGTTACCAAGGACAATAAAATACACAGGGCATGAACAGTGGGAATAAAACACTCAAGCTGAGCTGGTACCTTCCCTCTATGTCAGAAACCTGTGCACATGGGGCCAGGCTGAGAATTCTGGCTGAACATAATCCTGGGTTTAGGATTTTCAGCTCTGCCATAGGGGGCCAAGTGGAGCAAGCACCCACCCTTTAGTGCTGTCTTTGTTCCACATTTCAACACTAAAAAATGGACATGGGGATCATTCCCTATCTGCTGTTTCACTCTGAAGGGTCTGTCCAACTTTCTTGTTATTTCCACATCTGCAAAACTAGGACAATCACCTCTAGTTATAATTAAGAGCAGCCACATTGCATACAAGATATTAACAAGGTACACATTACTATAAATATCCAGGTGTGCTGTTGGTACTTTGGAGTAATGTATTTCAGCATTTGAATACATAAAGGACACAGTATATTAAAATTTGCCTTTCCAAAGAAGATTATATAAATATTAAAGAAATAAAAGGATAAATCTATTTGAATATACAATATCAATATATTTTTATGTACATCTACCTATAAATGACACACTTGAGTTGATCCTTAAGACTGATTTTCTTTGTATTAATCCAAGAATTGTTAAGATTGGAAAAGACCTCTAAGATCATCAAGTCCGACCATCAGCCCAGCACCATGTTTACCACTAAACCATATCCCAAAGTGCCACATCTGGATATTTTTTTTAACACTTCCATAGATGGTGACATCACCATTTTCCTGGGGAGCCTGTTCCAATGCCTGACCACCCAAAAAAGAAATTCCAGAGAATACATTTTTCCTAATATCTAATTAAGATCAGTATACCAAAACAAACAAAAAAAAAGGTTAGCTATTTTTAAGATCCATCAGAAGTCTCAGTACAGCATGATGATAAATGAAAGTAAAACCAAAACTTATTCCCTAGAAAAGACTTTTTATGCATACAGGAGTAATATTGGCCTATTGTAAGTAATTAAGGAAAAGGCAGGGAGATATCTTAATATATATTCTGTCTACTTCTCTCTACCTCCACCTCTAGAGGTCTGCAAAATATTATCTTTAGACCTCTACACCAAGATGGTCTTTTTGTCAGTAAATACAATCTAATCCAAAACATTTACAGCTTTAAAACACACTATCATGTGTCTTCTATCAGATAATCCATGTGAAATGAGGGTTTTGTTGCTTTTTGCAGCTACATTTTAAAAGGAAGTGAGCATTGGCTGGGAAAATGTATCATAAAATTACCCACTCTCACCAATAAACTGCTAAATAAAAAGCTGGTTTACACACTAAGAAGATCACAATGTGAGCACACAATTTAAAGCTAATGGTTTTATAGGCCAAAGCCACTAGCAGAGCATCCTTATCCTGCAGTTTGAATAGGATTATCCCTGCAAACATTCCCCTAACATAGAATTAAGCTGTCAAGTTTGCTTTGCTGCTGCGTGGAGGTATGCACAAAATGAACACAAGTTCAGGTCAAGTGTAATACTGGTCGACTATCACAAATTGCTCATGGGGCAAGAAAAAAATAGGAGGAGGAAAAATTCGAGAGCTAAATTGCTGCTGCTAAGCATATTTTAGGACATTAAGATAATTAGTCTTAGACAGAATTACTGGATCATGCTGAAAAGATGGTGACAACCATTTAAATGAAACATTCTTGAAAATGCATGTATTTTGGACTTTAAACTCCTCAAATATGCTTGATTTAAAATCCTGCTAATTTTATTCCCAGAATTACCATCACGCAAACATGTTTCCTTCCTTTCTTAATTATAGAAAACTATTAATGTTAGTCTAAAAATACACAAAATTACAACTGTAAGTGGCTGAATATTCATGAATTCTCTATTACACTCCCACAAAAACAGTCATAAAGTAGGTTATGTATTTTTTTCCACATAGTTTGCACACAGCAGCCTAAAGAAATTTCCACACCCCCACACATATCTGTGTCTAACTTTTGTCTATCAGTGTTTGCTTGTTAGACTGAAAAATGGAAAAAAAAACAAAAGAGGACTGTTACCACAGTTGTATGGTGTTGAAATTGTAACAGACTAGAAACAATTGCAGATAATAATGTCTATAAAATCACCAGCAGCATAGAGACTCACCAGGCATGAGTAAGTTATTCTCCTTTCCCATACAAGTAAGGCACTGGATCAAACCATCAGGAAACGCCAAAAAAAGTTTGTGTGATCCACGACATAACTAAGGAGAAATTTGCCTTCCCCATGCCAAAACGTCAGTCTCTCTCAAACTCCATGTAATCATAATTATGGAAAAACAACAAAAAATGCAGCTGAGGTAAATGAAGACAGAATTCTGTGAAAACCACCCTGAGCAGTGAGTAGCTGGGGACTGGGAGGACACTGGGGAGAAAGCACCATGCATTGCTTTGCCCTATTCCTGTATTCTCTTGCACAGATAGTGCTGATTTTCCTACTCTCTGGGCATTGGAAGAGAGTTAAACTAACATAAATTAATTTTGTGTTCTCTTTGATGTGACAACCCTAAGCAAACTGCATAATATATCAAAGAAAATGTTCCCTTTGCTAAATTTTAGGATTTCTAGGGGGAGGGGGATTGTTATTTTCAACCGCTATTCTCTGAATATTTACAAAATGAAAATAAAAATAGGAACAATATAAATCAAAAAATCCAGCCTAAGTGATTACATGAGAAAAAACTATAAATTTGCAATATTTTCTTTTATAAAAAAGATAAGCTAATTCTAATTATTCCCAAAAAAAGTTTAGGACATGAGCTTTTATACACTGGTTATATTTGAACAATGAAGATCATAATAACTGTATGCTAGAGCAGATCTCACTTACATAAATAAAGATTCCTATCTATGAGAAGCAAAAAAAGAATGCATTTAAATATTTTTTAAAAGTCAAATCTAATTATTTGAGAACAAAATAAACTGATCTAATCAGCAGATCTCTCTCAATGCTTTAATGTTACCCATCAAATGAAAAAAACAAATTGCAACACCAAAGAATGGCTTCTTTAGAACACATATTTTCCTTAAAAAAATGTATCAGCAAATGTGCTTTCCTATTCATTCCCTGTTTCCAAATGTCTTGTGTAGTTTATTTATTAAAATTAATTTCCATTTTGAAGAATTTTATTACTACTTTGTAAAGAAAAGACATGTTCCAGAACATCTTATCTTTCGAGAGAGAAAATTACAAACACTGATGTCACATGATAGTGAAAAAAACTGAAGTTACATGCTCATATTACTGTTAGGAATTACTGAATGCTACTATAATAACAATTTGGAGGTTATATTGCAGCTTATGTTTTTCAGGTACCCTGATATCAAAACATGTGATTAACCGCTAAGTATAAAGTAAATACAGAAAAAGAGCATCAGTAAATAAAAGATGTGAAATGGATCCAACTTCCCACTATATGAAGAAAACACTTATTAATGTATGTAGTTATAATATCAGAATGTATTTAACTAGGCAATCTATTTAGAGCAACCTGAAGTTTTGGTTTCATTTTTAATGCCCAAGACTAATGACTTCTATTTTTAATCTGTTACAAGCTTAAATGAGCAAGACTGAAGAAATGCAGTAGACTTATGAACAACTTCATACTGGAAGTTCTCTGTGTAGCCATAGCAGGAAAATTACCAACTAATGTTATAAATGTATATAAGACATAAAAGTTTTACTGGATCCTAGCAGTTTCTCATAGTAAGAACCTGTATCAGTATGAGAGAATAAATATAAGGTATTCACCAAATTTCCAAGAGTTCTCAGAAGGCTTCAGAGCCTTTCAACAAGGTAAATTGGATAAATTGCTAAATGATGACGCACTGACAAGAAATAGGAATCTCTTAACTTTCTGGCCTTTCCTCAAATGGAGCAGCCCTGTTCAATGGAATAATTTTTATTGATGGATTTACTGCAACTCATTCTGCAACCCACAGCCACAACTGAAGAACATCCTCCTAAAACCAGGTGGAGCTTTCCAGTAGCAACAACAGCTGATTTCTTTGTTGAATGTACTATCTGCTTCCAACATAATTTATCAGTAACAAGATCCTAGTGACAAAGCAAGGGAATTTTTGTGGCGATTTGTATTTTAATTGACAGCTTGTGCAATATTAACTTTTACTTATCACACACTTCCAGCTGAGTTAGTGAAATGGTGAGGGTCTCAGTAGCTGAATCTTTTCACTGTTGTAGTCTCAGTACTTACAAATCCATTTAATAAGCTTTTCAGACCTGCCCAATAATAATATTTATCGTTAATAATCAATTTTTGACTCCTTATTTCGTGGAATACCCTCAGGCAATGCAGTTAGCATGAAGGAGATATATATAAAAAGGAAAAGACAATCCAGCAGAATCTACATGGCCACAGCAGAGCCAGGCTGGGCTGTATTATTTTTCTACATCATGTTTTTCCAAGGAAGTTTCAGATCCACTGCTGTCTGAATCAGTCTTGCCTTCCTAGCAGACCCCTACTACTTTCCAGAGTTTCATGGTCAAACAAATTCTCTCTAAACCACCTCTCTGTGCACAAAGAGATGTAATACATCATAAACACAGGAGACAGGTCATGTAGAAACCTATTTGGCATTAGTAGAAGTTGGTTTTTTTCTTACTAATGACCTTCTGACAAGCTTTTTTTGATTGATGTTTCTGTTATCTGCTAAAGTTAGAATGGAAAATCAGACCAAGGCAAATTTCTGATGCATGCAGATCTATAGGTATCAATTAAACTTCAAAATTTCCAAGGCAAAGTGTCTTCACTCCATATTCCCATGCTTGACATATGCTGATCACATATCCACACCTAATGAGCACCACCTCTGAAGCAGCAGAACACCCAAGAAGCACATCTAACCTCTTATCACATTTGCTTCAGTATTTTACCCCAAGACCATAGATATTCCTGCTAAATTATCATCTTGGCTAAATTGGGAATTTTCAGTTAGCCTCTGATCATGCTTACACTGGCTATGCACTTCCCTGTCAAAGTTCTACAATTTAGCAAACAAGTTATATTTACTTCTTGTCCCTCTGGAAAAGTCAGAACTACTGATTATTTCTTATGTCTTAAATCAAACTGATTGAGATTGTAAGAATGCTCAATTTTTTCAGCAAGAATGTCATAGCTTGATCATACATTTAAATATTAATACGGTTATTTCACAGCTTTTATACAGATTAATTTAATTTAATCGCTTAAGTATTTTACATTTCGTTATAATTTATTCTTAGTGTATTAGGAAATCACAGCAATAGAATGGATGAGAAAAATGTCTCAAGAAAAGCACATTACTGTTCCAATAGTTTCATCATTGGTCATTTGGCACCTTGGATTACACTTAAGGGTAAGTCTGTCTCAGTTTGAGTTTTTAACCACCTTGAGATGCACCTGTCAATAAAGAAACCCTTGAAAGCTGAATTGACAAGTTTTTACTACAAAGTCTAGGTTTCTCTTTAGTTCGTATGAGACTATTTATTCACACATTCAAGACAGAGAAGAACATATTTTCACTTCAATAAATTCAATCAAGGACCATAATTTAGAGATCAGTGCGATATGTACGTGTGCTTCTCACCCTCCTCTAAGCTTCCCACAAAACATGAAATTTTGATCAATACAGATATCTTTGTCCACAAATGTTGTGGTTTGAAAGCAAAACGAGTGAGAGGTTCCAAGTCAGAAATATAATTTAATAAGAAAAAAAAAAGGTGAAAAGGTAAAAGTAAAATAAAATAAATGCAATAACACAAAGGATCACTGACAGAGGTCAGAAAACAACCTGAACAGGATGGTGGAAGCAGTCCAGATGAGGTGCTCTTCCTGAAGCAGTGATCCTGTAGAAAGGTCTGGTAGCTCTGGTCCTCTAGGAATCCAGTAGGTAAGGGCTACTTGTCCTGTCCCAAATCCCAGCTTATATCCAGCTGAGAATGCTTGGCTCTTCCCCCTGGGCAGAGCATCTCACAATAGGGTGAGGAGGGTGAAGTGGGTCCTTGATGGCCCATTAAACAGAGATAACCCCTGGAGGGAGTTACCTGTGAGTCATGGGCCAGGCATTGATGGGCCATTAGCAGAAGACAGCCCTACACTAGAGTACTGCCCCACTTGGTTTCAACAGTTCATGAAGATGGTGATAGAATAAATACTTTGTGTACATCCCACACTACAACCCAGGACAACAAACAATTCCTCAGTGCCAAAACAGACTATTGTGTCCAAATATATTCCATTATATTTGTACTATATTACATAACAGGATTAGTAAATCAAAATTTTCAGTGAAAACACGTTCCTTTATGAAAATCTACTTGCTTTTCTGTTTAAATGAAATATTGTGCACACCAGAGATAAAGGCTGTTAGCACTCAAAGGAAGGGATATGTCATTCTAGGAACACTAAAATTCAGCCCTGATGTAACTAGTACTCCAAAAAAGTTTCATCATGAAAGATTTTTCCTGTAAGTTTTAGTTAGACATTTATTTCATAGCACACTTATTTAAAAGAAAGTTGTATTATGTTCATAAGATGTATTTTATTGAAGACAACTTAATTTTGAGCCATTCTGTCAAAAACTTGTCTTTGCAAAATTTTAAAAAAATGCACATGGCACTTAGAAATAATATTTTTGAGGAAATCTGCAGTGTAAGATTACAGCTCAAATCAAATTTCATACCATGAGAGGGATTCACAATAGTATTAAAGAAATAATCTAGTTTTTCAACTGCCAGTGATTCAGAAAAGCCAATAACATGGTGTTGGAGAGCAGATACATTATTTTATTTAAATAGAATATAGACCCAAAGTTGAGGGATTCATAAAACAAAAGCCTCCTAAAAAGATATCTTCAAGGCATTTCATTAGAACTGTTCAGTGCAACAAGTTAAATGGATAAGATTGATAATAAGCTTAAAACATTACCTGATTTCTCTGAAGAAATAAGCTCCTACGCTTTGAAAAGCTCAGTGCCATATATATATAAATACACCCCTTTAAAAACAGGTGAGCAAAGACAATCGAAACAGGGGTATAGAAAATTGAGATATTAAAAAAAAAGACTAAAGATGCTGAAAACCATAAAACCCCCATATTGTCAAGGGGGAAAAAAAAGAGAGAAATCTATTTAAAAGGAAGGACTAGTACACAGAGTACAAATAACTTTAAAGGTTTTTGAAGTTTCTCTTAAGAGCTTCCACACATGCTCACAGTCATTGTTAGCTTTCTGTTATGATGCATTTTTAACAAGATTTTTAGCATGTAATTAGGAAGTTAAATTACTCATTTTTGATGCCAACTTTCATACTATTGGCAACATTCTTCACCATGGTGTTACACATATGAACAGTGATAATTTCCAGTGAGACTGGCTCCAAGTTCCCCTGCAACTGAAATGCAAATTGCAAAGTTCAGTTCGATTTTCTCCGCACACCTCTGGCAGAACTTGGCACACAGTTAGTACTGACAGGAAGAACCTGGCAACTTCTAATCTAGAGCCCCATATGTTTGCTTCCTTATTAGAGGATTTCAAAGTATATTTGTGGTTACCATACAACTATTTTTAACTTTTCTAGCATGCAGAATATAGTAACATTTGGAAAGTTCTACTTGGCGTACTGAAGTGGGTGACCATTTGAAGAATCTGCTCTCAACTGACTTTCTGGGATCCAAAATACTTAAAAGTCTCTTATATTAATAGTTGGAGGCTTCTTAAATCCTGGATTATACTGAATAATTTATATGATATTCATAATTATGACATCCTTATAACACAAGAAAATGCACTCAGCCAAAGGCATCAGGATTTAAAGACAGATTTAAAAATTAAGTTTGAAATTATTTCCTCTCAAAATACATAATTCTCACCTTGCCTTCAAGGAAATACTTTTCCCAAGAATTCAGAAGACCATAAACCTTTTGAATGGATTAGAATTTACATTCCTACTTCCCTGAAAATATTTTCCCTTCATCTTTTTAACAGACATATTAAAACTGAGCATTCCTGTTTTCCCCAAAGTTGCCAACACTTTTTAAAAAGAAGCAGGCCTGCAAAAGACTAACGCCAATCAACTCCCATATATCACCAGGAATGCCTTCAGCTGACATCAAAACCAACTGGGCACCGAGGGTTGTAGAAATGCAAGACCCAGATTTTTTTCCAGTAAGATTATTAGACAAGGCATTGCACATCATGGCACATTAAGGCACAGTTTTGAATTAATTTTCAGAGGCTTTAGAGAACTGTTTGGAGCACCTCATGGTAAGAGGATTGTGCATAACTCTTTCTGCCTTTTTTCAGAGGATAGGTAATAACAAGAACAAAAGTATTTAAGTTAGCAGTAGACAACATTAATCTTCTTCTGCCATCACCTTTACAATGTTAGCTTACCATGTCAAGCTGAAAGCAGGATTTCATTTTTTAAATCAGGTTTAATTTTACTCAAATTTGTTGAAATACCATGATCTTAGGAGACAAAAAAAACCCACCACCATTAGAGGTTTCCAATATATTTCCAACTCCAAAATTAATTCAATTTCACTGGAAAAACACATCTTTTAATGATCAGCTTCTGATCAGCTGGAAAACATACACCTTCATTAAAAGGATCTTGTTTCAATGATCATTTGTTTCTGCCAGATGAGCCCACCACAGCAACTTCTTTCCTATCGCCCTCTTCCACAGCACTTTCCTCCAACAGCATAGGTGAACTTTTTAGGTTGTTTCAACTCTCCTACTGATACTAACCTATTTTGGCAAAGACTTTGAGCACAGGAACAATGCCAGGACCCAGATATTGTCCCTCTCCTCAACTTGGAAGAATGACAGGACACACCTCTGCCATCCCTAGCACATGAGGAATCCTGTGGCTCCATGTAAGAAATTTAATCTAGGTAGCAGCTTGAAGCCTTTGCAGAGTCTGACAGATGGGAGTCTGGGTGGAGGATAAACAGGAAGCAAAGTCCTGCCTGAACAAGACCTTAACACACAGATGCATAAACTTACACAAGGTCTGATGAGCCTCACTGAACTGCAGCCTTGTTTATCAGCAGTGAGTAAACCCAGCACAATATCCTGCAGCTCCTGGTGCTAAAGGCACACACAGCACGACTTGTGACAAGGTGTTAATCACGCCGTGCTTCAGGGCTGAGAACCTGTCTGCCCTCCCTGCTACATCCCGGGGACAGGGGATTTCCCTGATTCTGCTCTTGGCTGGTGAGCAGCAGTGACATTCAGCTGGCATTTAACAGAGACATAAGTGCCCTGAATAGAGGTGTCAGCAGGACAGAGCTCCTCAATGTCACCCCCAGCCTGGTGATGAGATGTTAGCCACGAGCAAGGCAAGACAGGATAGTCTCAGGTGCTTTGAATAAGTAACAGCCTCCTTAAAACTTTGGAAAACCTACTTTTTTTGTCATGTCTGATAGTCTCTTTGGCAAGCTGTACAGAAAGCTGGAGGTTTCAGACCCAAATTTCAGTTCCAAATTTGAACCTCTTTTCCTTTACAAAGGAAAATCATCTGACCTTTACAAAGTCATCATCTGAAGAAATAAAATTACAACATTTTGTAATATGAAGCTGTGACTTGCAGACCTTTTGTCACTGCTTTGCACTTGCAAGGCTCTTTGCACGTTCATAGCTCACAACATTGATACGGTACTCTGTCTACAAGAAGTAATTTCTAAATACATCAGTTGGAAACAAACCCTGCCAATGTTCAGATTGAAAATACCATTCTTGCAGACAAAATGTCTGCAAAATGAAAGCTCATTTATTAACAATTACCCAGCACAAGAGTGGCCAATACCTGGAAGAAGCAATGAACTTATTTTACCTTTGTTTTTCTTTCCATGTCCTTTTATTAAGTAGGTGTTCAGACAGAGGAGTTAAAATTCACGGAAGTTTCTTTATTACTTGCCCACTCCTTCAGCTGTATTGATTAAAAAAAATTAGTTTGATCCAGCTCTTTTTAACAGATAATGGAAGCTTTCTTTCATTTCTGGAAAGAAACAGAACCAGTCCAGGACCATTCTTGAATGAAAATTTAGTTTTAAAAAATAAATTAAAAAGCTTTAGTCACTCAACTGTAATCTAAACCATATTTTGTTTGTTGTTGTTACAACTGCAAATTTCCATGTAAGCTTTATCATAAATTTGAAAGTTACAGCATGCCATTATATTTTTTTCACCATTTAATAGGTAAATGAAAATTACATTATAGCTTTTCTAGTCTTGCTCCTATCTTTAAACCATAATATGCAAGTGAAAGACTCAAGAATATTGTATTCCTCTACACCAGCATCTCCTAGTGAACACAACTTGCTGGAATTGGTAATTTTGCCTGATTCATCTGCTCCCCTTGCCCAGCCATTGGAGCGGCCTTAAGCACCCAGCAGAGCAGTGCTCATGGCAAACAGCAATTTCATTACACTCACACATGGAATGCTTAAAATGTCTTTATGTACTTAACTCTTGTATTCAGTAAACTCTCAAAGAGGGCTTGTTTTCAATAATAGGAATTCAAATTGGTTTAAACAACTCCTCATTTTCTGTAAGTTTTCTAAGCTCAAATATGTGTATTTTTTCCAGAGAAAACAGCATATTTGTCTTCTCCAACATATTTAGAGTTTGATGCAAGGTTTCCAGATGTCTAACAAAGTATATTTACTGGCTTCTGAAATAAAATGGATCACAAGACTGTCAAATTTACCATATTTTCATTTTTATCTTTATTGACATAGTTGTTATTTTATGTTGTGTCATTTAAATCAACCCTGACATTATTTATAACCGTTTAAAATACTTTAAAATATTTTGAGACATGCATCACATTTATCTGTTTCTGAGATAATTAATTTAAAGTTTAAAGAATAGGAATGTCAGAAATGCCTTGCTTAATGCAACCTCAGGTATAAAATGGATATTATAGTTCTGCAATTTTCTTCTTCTATGGAATTAGATTCATCACCATCATGCTTAGATTAATCAATTTACAAAATCAAACATTATTAATGAAGTTATTCAATAACATGTTTTACTGATCACCTAGATTCACTGATCTACTGATCTCACTCTTGGAAGCCACTGCAACAGTCTTCTATCTGTTTTATATTATGGAATCAACAGATGGTTCTTTCTGTGTTGACAGGAAAAATTAGCCTCATAAAGCCATGATGTTGTTGTTAAAGATACCAAGAGGGTGTTTAGATTAAAACTGGAAACATAGTTTTCAATTTGTATTGTGAGGAAATATCTATAAATTTAAGCTTCAAGAAAGCTTTTATCAATATGCTGAGCTGTAAGTTATGCAGAACTAAGAATTACTAAGCTTTATAGATTATTTAGTGTCAGAAAAGGGAAAACTGAATTTTTTTCAAGTATTTATCTCTGATGAAAAAGGTTATCTACTTTCACACAACCCCCTTTTCAAACTCATGCTAAATTGAAGCAAGCAGATAATTAATCCTGTCCCAGTTATCAGGAGAATTAACCTTTACTTCATCCTAGTAAGGATAGTAAATTATCAGCTACAAATGAGCTCATAATTTGGTCCAAATATAATACAAATACATGAGCATAATCAAAGCAGATTTCAAACTCCTGGATAACTTTGGAATCATCTCAGAGCATCTCATGCCTATTAAAACCATATTACAAAATCACTTTGGCACCCCTGTGCCTCTTTCACAGATTGCTTTATTGAATCCTTAATTTCATCCTGATGTTCAAAATAAACTATAATGGCAATCATTTTAGTTACAACCTGAAGTAACACTATTACACTGTTTGAAAAACCTCCTTCAACAGTAACCAAGACACCTACAGTTATAAAAATGGGGATGCTACAGTACTCATCACCCTGAACCAAGCCTCCAATTTGCTGCATCTTCCTACATTTTTTATAACTCTAAGAACATCTCAGAGAGGAAGATGTTTTTCACCATTTTACATAGAGAGAATAACCTTTCATTAAAGGAAAGATAAACAGTATTTTTTTAATTAATGTCCTTTAACTGGTATTGAATGCCAAAATATTTAAATCCCACTTCCATGAGAGAACCTCTAGGTTGTTTCAGCAGATCAATTATTTAGAAATAATTAAGAATAATTAATTATTTAGAAATAATAGAAGAAAGCCTTTATTACTGTATAGAAAGAAAGTGGTGATGTCAGAGCAATGTTTGTGATCCTGCTTGTGTGGAATTGCTAGTGTTAAATAACATAAGCAAAGAGTGGAAAGGTGACTTGGTATGCCAACAACACACAACCATTGCTGCTTCCACTCATGTGAGAAGAGCGCCACTGACTGATAGAACACCTTGATGTAGCCTGTACTTCTTGCAACAAAGGAGTGCAGAAAGATTGCTGCTAAGATTTCATTTTTATTTCACATGAAATTTGCCTATTGTGCCCTATGAACATATAAGAGAGAAGCTTAATATATTGATATACTATATCAATATATGGTACATTCTTCCATGGTAAACAACATGGAAGTTCTCCATCCACAGTGTTCAAACACTGTTTCTCACATACCCCTCCCCAGTTATTCACCATATATAAAGTTCTCCCAGCAACTAAATTAGCAGAACCACCTTGGGGACTAGGGGCCAGCAATAACTCAGTGACTGCTATGAAGCCTAAAGTGGTCCTGCCATCTAGAGGAAATTTGGCTTCAAGGCTTTGGAAAAAAAAAATCAGGAGTCATTCAGAGGAGCATGCAGCAGCACTGGGGAATTCACTGGGCAAGGACAAGAAGCAGCCTGAATTCCTTTGAAGACATTTTGCCTAGGAAATTGTGAAGCTTAATTGATACCTATAGATCTGCATGCATTAGGAATTTGGCTTGGTCTGATTTTCCATTCTAACTTTAGCAGATAACAGAAACATCAAACAAAAAGCTTGTCAGAAGGTCATTAGTAAGAAAAAAGCGACAACTACTAATGCCAAATAGGTTTCTGTATCACCTGCTTCCTGTGTTTATGATTCATTACATCTCTTTGTGCACAGAAAGGGGGTTTAGAGAGAATTTGTTTGACCATGAAACTCTGGAAAGTAGTAGGGGTCTGCTAGGAAGGCAAGACTGATTCAGACAGCAGTGGATCTGAAACTTCCTTGGAAAAACATGATGTAGAAAAATAATACAGGCCAGCCTGGCTCCATTGTGGTCTTTCAAATTTTTTTTGTGGGCTGTCCCATTAGATAGAAGACACAAGATTCTGCTTCCACTGAACTCATGCTGCAAGGAAACAGTAAAATGTGGAAAAGATAGTCAAAACTGAGAAAACTTGGCTTATACTTTGACAACTGACAGAACATTTATGAAGTTCAGTGCAATAGATTCCTTAACACTTTAAGAGAATAAAGACTCCAGGGAAAAGAAGTGGGTTTACATTTTAAAGAGGTGTCAGGCATACATATCCTCATGGCTGTTGCTCTTATTGTATTCAAAAGTTAGAAACTGGACATATTTTTCATATTGGTTGGTGGGAAAGTGATGTTTGCAGCTATTGCAGTCACACAGCCCAAAAGACAACATTTACAGATGGATCAATTATTTCATTTATTAATTGTTGGGTAAGGTGTACATGCAGAAGCAATCCCTTATATATTAAGCACCTAGGCTAAGTTTCAAGACATACAGAAACTCATAGTGTTAAATAGAAACCAATTTAAGAAATCCTTGCAAATCAGGCTATTGAGAAACTTGTGTTTAATACATTATTAGCCCCATTTTGCAACTGAACTGGCATTACTCATTCTCGAGTTAAGTGCTGCACTACAGTTGCTCTCTTTCTGTGTAGCTATAGGGATTTTTTTGCTATGGGGTGCTCTGATAAATTGCTGGAAGGGTTGGGTTTTTGCAGGGAAGCAGAAGCCACTCTACAGCTTCTTAACCGAAGCCCAGTGCCCTGAAGTCCACTATTATCCCACCACAACCATTCCTACAAATCCAGTGTATTCCATCATCACTGCAATGGCCTGCAGCTGCTTTCACACAACTCAACTGCACCGAATCCAAATCCAAGGCACGTGGCTTCTGCTACAAGCTAGGAATGATCTGCTTTCCCACTCATTCCTACAATCTGTCACTTCTCACCATCCTACAGGGAACTTCCCACCTGCTCCTGGAGAAACCTTAAGGCTTTCTTAAGGCCCTTTAAGGGCCTCCTTTAAAGGACAAGGACCATTTACGTTAATATTTGCCCAAGTATAGAGTGCAGAATAATCTAAAGAACAGTTATTTCATTTATAAATTGCACTCATAGCAACAACTGAGAGCCTTCCATGGTGTTCTGTTTCTAAATTCAGCATTTCAAAAGGCCAATTCAAGCTCTTCTTCCTTAGATAATCCTCATCAATCAAAGTAACTGGCTTTGAACTTCATTCTCTTATTCTTAAGTATAGAGATTACTTCATACTATAGTAAGTGTTGAGGGAGTGCTGATTTTTCTGTTCTAAAGTTTATTTATTTTTTTTTTCTCTTGAAATATTACTTTCCATTCATACTGTTTATTTATTATGAATTTCCTCATAAAACCAATAAATAGTTTTTCTTTTAATCCTTCCATGTAAGAAAACATCAGGCTTATTATCAGGTTTGTGAGGTTTAAGGAAACACAGAAGGAAAACAAGTATTTTCTCTGCTGCAGCTTGCTCCACTGGGAAAACCTTCTACTATTAAAAAACGTACTGCTGTCAGAACTGACAGTCAGGTACAGTCCTCTGCCACCGACAAATCACAGAGTAGGAGTCAAACCAGAATGCAGCCTCATCATCCTGGATTTCAGGGGCTGAGCAATAGGCTCAGCTTTCTCAGTGTCACAGCCACAAGGACAGGATACCAGTTTTCCTCCATGCCAGACCAAGATCCTTCACTCCAGCCTTGCCAGGCTTTTCACAGTCCTGGAGTCCCCTGCAAACAGCTGCCAGGGCTGAAGCTGTGTTGTGCAGTGCATCTTAAAATCAGTTCACTTTTTCACATGCACAACAGGGTAATAACTCTTTGGAACCTAAATTCAAGCAGAAGATCCTCCAAGACTGTTTCTGCTGTGGACTGTGGCTTTGCATTTTCTGGATCTATTTTGTGTGCATGTTGCATTCATTGTTTCAGTACTGAAGAGCAAAATCCCTGCAGAGTGACTTAGAAAGCAGCAAAATAAAAAAAAAAATAATAATAAAAAAAACCACTTCTAAAGCATTAAAAAAACTGAACAGGCATCAAACCTGAATTTACAAATAATCTTCTAGTTATTTAAATATAAAAAATACTACAGAAGCATGGCTCCTGAGCATGAATAAGGCATTTGTGAATAAAGGCCTGGAAGTAACAGAGGAGGAAGATGCTCTGAGCTAGCACAGAGCAATGCTACCACCTTCTGGAAAAATAGCAGCAGCCACCGCTCAGCTCACATGGAACTAACTCCCAGTTCATATGGCACAAGGAGCAAGATGAGAGAATGCATCTTTAAAGCTTCAACACAAGAAAATGCATCCCAATTGCATTGCAATAGCAGGCAAAATTATTTTGACTGCCGTATGTCAGTGAATAATTTTGCCTTTTACCATGCATTACCCACTAACTTGTGGCACCAGCTAACAAGGAAAGTGCTCCTGCAGGTCAGTTCTGAAGTTTACATGTTTCACCAAAATGCACATGTGCTTGTTTTCAGGCTCAGAGGATGTTGTGCAGCAATGAGGTTGTGATGAGAGCTGTTTACCGTTGAAGATGATTGTGATGAGAGATGTTGACTGTTGCTGCCTTTCTGCAGAAACATTTTGACTTAGCAGCCCAACGCAGCACCGTGGAATTCCAAAACATCTGTTGCTAAGCATTCTGCAGAGCAGTGAAGTTCGTTGTCAAAGTCCTCCAACAAAGAGGGGACCAACTGGAAATGAACCTGTCCAAGTATTTCCATGCGGTGAAGATATAGCAATGAGATATTCCTACAATATTTTTTCCTGTTTGAAATACTGCTTTCCCTGGACAACATATTCATTCTGCAGAACACAAACAAGCTTAAAAAAAGGAAATACTACAGCTGTTTACAAAACTACTTTTAAACTTCCAGATAAAGTATAAAAAGCAAAAAAGCAAGAGATCAATTTTAAATTCTCTAAGCTACCATGACTGTTTATAAAGAGTTTATATAGATTTCAAGTTATGTATGGCAAAGAGCTTAATGGCAAACCCCATAGCAAGCTTTGATTACATTGAACTCTATTTCTATGTAACTATATTACATTGAACTCTATTTCTATGTAACTATATTACATTGAACTATATTTGATAAAGAGATGAGAAATATTCTCCCTTTAAATAGAAGGCAGTCTCCCCAAAACAACAGTGTCCTGGACATCACTGGCATTGAGCAAGCTGCTTGCACACATCAGTAGAGGAATATAACCTTCAATACATGTGATGAATGGCATAAGTTGAATTCTGTCTCAACTTCCAACAATCAAATGCAACTCTTGTTCCAAAGTCTGCATGAAGATTCTGAGCAATTTATTGATCACAGAAGTGAGGGTTTGTACCTTTTTTTTTCTTTTTTTTTTTTTTCCGGTTTGTTTTTGGTCTATTTTTAACCCTTGTATTTTTAAAGTGGACTTTAGGCTATTTACTTACATTTTAGGCTACATTTTCCTCCAGACAGAAAGAAGAAAAACTACCAGAAAAAAAAAAAAAAACAGCACTTAAACACAGTATTACACATTTCTCCCACATAAGCTGGCACGGAGGAAAATTTAGAAAATCAACTTCCTAAATCTTTATCATCTTCCACCAGCCATCCAATAGTTTACATGTAACTTAAAATTCCTTGTTTCTTCTTTTATTCCTGCACCATCCTGTCACCATCACCTTCACTACATAGGCCTACTAGCTCAAAAATATCTAGCTATAGTTAGTACAGATACAGGCAAAAGTCTGTCCCTATGAACACAATCTAAACAGATTCTTAGCAGGACATGAAGAAATTGGCATAGGAAATTCTTTAATCTGCTGGTATTTGGCACACCATGTACTCATTACATACAGAATAATCTGTTAATTGCTATAACCTAAAACTAAAAATGTATGGCAGAAAATGAGCAGGAAGCACTTCTCAAAGGCAAGAGTGAACCAGTCAGTATCTGACACAGAAATGCAAGGCTAATGAATTATTAGTGCAGTCGAATTTCAAAAATCACATACTATAGAAAAACTTGCAAAAATAATTGAATCATCATGATAGGTGCACAAAAGGAATACAGGTTACCTGTATCAATCATGGACCATGGGGAAACTGTTTAAAAGTTGGTCTCTCATCTAAAGCAATAAGCTTCTGGGTTCTGTTTTTAGCCAGTTGTTGTGGTTTGACACTGGCCAAATGCTAGGCACACATGAAAGTCACTCACTCACCTTCCCCTGCCACAGCTGGGCAGAGAAGGGAGAAATTTAATGAAGGATTCATGAGTTGAGATAACAACCAGGAGAAAACAGTCCAAGGGCAAAACAGGCTCAATTTAGTGGTACAAAGTTATTTGCATTTATTACTGATTTATAATAAAATCAGAGAAAGATAATGAAAAGAAAAATAAACCCTTAAAAACACCTCTTCTTCCTCCAGCCCCCTCTCCTTCCCCCAGACAGCACAGGGAGACAGGGCAGGGGGTTTTGCTCAGTTCATCACCCGAGGTTTTTTTCTGCTGCTCAGGGAAAGGAATTCTTCCCTTGCTGCACTGTGAGGTCCCTCCCACGGGAGACAGTTCTCTGTGAACTTCTCCAGGTGGTTCCAGTCTCACGAGCAGCAATCCTACCAAAATTGCTGAAATTAGTCCACCGTAGGGGCAGCCAGTCCTTCCAAAAGTGCTGTGATGTGGTCCTCTCTTCCCACAGGGTGCAGTGCTCCAAGGACAGGCTGCTCCAGCCTGGGAGCAGGGCCCCCTCTCTCCACTGGGTCTCCCACTGGGTCACAGCCTCCTCCAGGCTCTCCCACTCTGGTGTGGGCACCTCCCCCAGGGGCTGTGGGTGGATCTCTGCATCCCTGTGGATCCCCAGGGACTGAGGGTGGATCTCTGTATCCCTGTGGATCCCCAGGGGCTGTGGGTGGATCTCTGCATCCCTGTGGATCCCCAGGGGCTGTGGGTGGATCTCTGCATCCCTGTGGATCCCCATGGGCTGCAGGGGCACAGCTGCCTCACCATGGTCTCCCCACAGCCTGCAGAGGAATCTCAGCTCTGGTGCCTGGAGCAGCTCCTGCCTCTTCTTCTGCACTGACCTTGGTGTCTCCATGTTGTTTACCTCACATGTTCTCACCTCCTCCTCTTCTCTGGCTGGAAATAAAACTGTGCCACTTCTTTCCTTTTGATTTCTTCTTAAATGTGTTATCAGGGAGGTGTTACCATCTTCTCTCATTGGCCCAGCCTTGGCCAGCAGCATGTCCATCTTCAGAGCCATCAGGGACAGGGTGGAAACTTTGAGCATCCTCAACATTTCTTCAACAAAAGAGTTGTCAAGCATTGGAACAGGCTGCCCAGGGAAGCAGGGGGGGTCACCTTCCCTGGAGGTATTTAAAAGACATGTGGATGTGGCACTTGAGGACACTTGAGGTTTAGTGGTGAACATGGCAGTTCTGGGATACTGGTTGGTGTCGATAATTTTAGAATTATAGAATCAGCAATATGGGGAAACACCTCTAAGTAAGGAAAGTAAATCTTTTAACTCAACATCAGCTTCTGCAATAAAGGAGATGTAGACTTGTTACCTAGAAATTCTTGCCCAATAAGCCCACTTACTTCAAGAGATGTTACACTGCCAAATTGCAACCACAGCCTTTTAAGAACTGACAAATATTTGAAGAAATGAGGTCTTTTCTCCAGACAGCTTATAGTCTTAGGGAAATAGCTGTAAATGTTGCTCATTTTTAAGTAGAATTTACATTTAGAATGAAGGCTACTGGTGAGATGTCAATCACTGCGTCTATCTCAAGTTCACAGCTCCTTTCTAAAGGATTCAACAAAGTAGTAGAACTACCATAAAGATACATAATACATTCCATAAGCTGGAAGAGTAGCCCATTGCTTTAATTTCTCCATTTCTTTACTGTACTCTTGAGCTGGGATAATTGCATGGAGTATGTGCAACATTTTTCCTGTTAACTGAGATTAACATTTGCCTACTTGTGCAAGAAGTTTTTTGTCTTTCTAGTTTTCTGTCACAAAACCACAGGTAAACAGAAGGCATAAGCCAGGAAGAGGGCAGAACTAGGCACTGCTTAATCTAAAGACAGAGTTAAAATCCAGTTTAAGCTGTCAGAACCTTGGCTTAGATTTCCATTTTAATAATTTGAGATCAGTTCTAAGTATCCTCAACAACAGTGTTCAAACTCACTGCCAACATAATTTTTCAGTGTTTAAAATAGAGAGCGAAAGACATGTAGAATGAGAATGACTGTGTTTAATTAAGTCAGAGTGAAAAATGCAAGCATTCTATTTGGTCATATATGTAACTTCACAAAGATTTAAATGCACACATAATTTTCTAATAAAGAAGTTCAAGATGTTATTGCATTTTTAAAGTATTTTTTTGTTAGACAGTGGGTTCATTATGAGATATTGACTGCACTTAAATGCCACAGCAGGGAGCATGTTCAAAGATTCAGTATTGCATTCACACATAAAAAAAATTTGCAATAAATCCAATAAAATGAAACACTCTGTTGAATCCTAAAATACAAAGATGATGAAGTTGCCAAACACACTTATTTGTAATTATTTTATTACATTTCAAGTTTAATTATTGAAGCAGTAAGAAATTTGACTAATCTTTAGCACACAAAACAAGGACTTTGCTGGTGTCATGAAGAAATCCATTCTCCTTCAGTCCTGATCCATCAAATTTCAGCTGGCTGTCTGAACTTCAATTGTTTTCTGGCTGCATTCAATTTCATAACTGCTCAACACAAATTAGGCCATCATTTTTAAGTAAAGCTTTTATTCTTTTTATTCATCCATAGCATCCTCTTTCACAGGCTAAACAGAGAAAGAAAGTCAAGGGTAAGGAGGGTGATAAGTTGAAGACTTAATTCAGAGCACCCTTTTGTTTTGGGGTGGGGGGACGAAAATTACCACCAACCCTAATAGTCTATTTTACATATAGGTACCAAAATCACTATCACTGGTGCCACCACGGACACCATATGGACATCATGCCTGTGAAGACAAGATATTGTGCAGGATTGATGTTCTGGGTGCAATTACACAGAGCTCTAAAACAGCTGGTTTCTATTTTGTTGTAGAAAAAGGCATCTCTAAAACTGAAGCAGATGAACCCAGAATCTGTAGCCTGGAGTGCTCCTACCTTCACCTAATTAACTTTAAAATTAGACATTCCCTTGTATTTTACTGATAGTTCATAAAGTTTAACTAAAATTTAAAGGATGAAGAAAAAACCCCTAAAACATATGAAGGCAGAAAACTTATGAAACTTGTTTATTTTAAATGTTGTTTCCCACAACTGATGTGCTGTTCATGCAGTCTTGATGTCTCAAGTTTATCTGAAAAAAAAAAGTTTCAAGCAAAAAATTAATATTTGAGCTGCAAGTTAAAATGAAATGGATATTGACAGACTTAACTGAAAGAATTTAGCTAAAACTTTTCTAGCATGTTCTTAAAAATAAAAAAAAAAACCTGTTCATAGCTTCTTATAGCATTTTTCTCTCTAAATCATTAAAGCATGTTAACATGATAACACACTTGGATATCATTGATTTAATTAAAAAAAATAGTAAAGCCTGTAGCACTTGAAGTATTTCCTCATTTTAATCAGCCTTCTAATTCAATAAAAACAAGATTTGAAGATTGGTTTCTTTAATACAGAAAATTGGATTTTATTTTTTTAATAGATGTTTGTATTTACTTCTGAATGGAACTGAACCAGTTCTCCCAATGCACCTTTTAAATTTCTAACTAGAACAATATACAAAACCTGAAAAAATATATCACCAATCACTCCTATTGATTACATGAACATTAAAAGCAAGAGAACTGGTAGAGGAATGTTTTTATTTAGTAATAGGATTGCTTGTTTGATGTAGAACTCTTATAAATTATCGAGACAGTGTGGCATTGAAATCAAGCCCTAAAAGTCACAAATATAAAGAGGTTGGTACACTGAAATACTGTGAATATTATATCCTAATATATAAGGAATCAAAAAAAGAGAACACAGTGGGGCTGGTTTTTAAAAGGTTTCTGTAATATCTGCAGAGCAAACAAAAGGCAGAATGCAAATAGAGTAATCTGATCTTTTTCAACTAGAACTTTCATTAGTCACACATTGTCATTCTAGGATTTGTTTCTCACATCAGCAATGAATAGTTTAACTGTTACCTTTCTTCTCTTTCAATTTACAAGCATTTCTATATGCCTCAATAAACTTAATGACCTAAGGTTTCCTTTTGCATCTCCAGTTTTTTTGAGTGTTTTTGTGTGTTATCTTAGGAGAGGGAGGGAGATGCATTTCATTATTATTTCTTAAAACTATCAAGGCATAGAAAACAGATCCAGAAAATTTATAACATTAAGGACAGGCTAACATTATTTCTGTTCATCTTTTCAATGGTCTTGAGATACATAAGTGGCATAAAAATTTAATTAAAAAAAAAAATACCTTTATCATTACATATGCACATTACAAATGATGATCCTTGTGGGTCTCTTTCAACTCAGCAAATAAATAGATGTTCCTTAATAAGAAGAAAAATCCAATAAGGGATTTTGCTACTTAACACTTCAGAAGATGATGAAGGTCTCTGGCCCTTAGGTCTAATGAAAGTGCCTAGTTAAGAAAGCATATGCAAACCTGTCAGAAATTGCTATTCAACAATACTGGCCATGCTGGAGCCTATAAAATACAGCATTTATTTGAGTTTATGCAAATAGTTTACTTCCTGTCAAAAGAGACTTCAGTTATGCCTCTTAAACTTTTTGGAAAGGACTACATTTGTGTAAAGCAAAATACTTCCAACAGAAAAGGCAATCCCTATTAAATTGAATTCTCACTTGAATTTTCATAGGTTTTCTCTCTGAAAGCTTGCAGTGTAACTGGTTGTGCTATCTACACCCACTACCTACCCAGCTTAAGACAGGCACCTACCTCTGATGTGATTTGACCTTTCCTTTTACAAATTATGTTCACAGAAATAAAGCTGAACCACAACAGATTTAATGAGAAATGTCAAGTCCTCTCTGCTTCACACAATTTCAGCACTGTACCTTTTGACAATCTAGGCAAGTTTTCCCACTCTAACGAGACCAAAATTTGACTTTCGCTCAGTGTCTCAGTGGAAGTATGAAAGTACCTACATAAGCATGAGGTTAACTTCATTCAAATGAACAGAGATCATCTCCCTTAATATTAAATACTTGCTTCATTGTTTTTGTCAAATGGACAGATTTTTGACTAGTTTAGAGCCTTAACCCAGCACCACGTAAGGGAAACTCCTTAGTCTTGCTCAAATCAATTTAGATTTCACCATCAACCTCAGCAAATTTGAAATGTCACCCAAGGGTAACCTAGCCTTTGTGCTATCTTTTTCAAAGCCACTTACACGATTCGAAATTAATGGAAAATCGGGCATTCAGAATGCTCAGGCAGCTTTTGAAATTTCAGACCCATTTCTAAGCAATTCAGTTTAAGAAAGAAGAAAAAAAACTCAAAGTGAAATTATTCTCAGAAGTTCATAGCAACTTTCAGGCAAAGAAAAAGCATGTAATGGATATAAGTTACATGAAAGTAAAAAACAAAGAGGCATTTCTGATAGATGTCAAGGCACAATAGACACAAAAACATTTTATTAGATAATTTTCCTACCCAGCAGCATCCAATCATTAAAGTGTTATATCAGAGCCCTGCATTTTCTACCTAGAAAAGGCTGTGGCTGACCTGACTGAAATAATAAACTGCTGGGAAATAGTACAGTCAGAGAATATTCTGGAAAGCAAATTTGTGTAGAACTCTGTCAGTGCTAGTTCAGTCACATATGGCCTTTTTAGTATGTGTATTGTGAGCAGTTTTGGAAAGTAGAGGTGTTTTGTAAGCTGATTTTAGTTTCATGTAGTACTGGAAATCATATGAAAACATGAAGACAAATGCTGTAGCCATACAATGGGTCTCTTCCTATGCTCAATGGAAGAAAAGGAGGGAAAGAAAAATCCCTTGCCTTCTATTTACCTGGTTCTGATTTATTGCTGGATAAGAAATAACAAGGAGTACTAAAAAAATAGCAAATAATCTGACTTTCAGTCATTCATTCTCATCTTCATACATGGTGTACTCCATATCAGGAAGTCAAACAGATGGAGAAGAATAAATATTGAGATGCTGATGGAGACACCATCACAGACATTGAGAAAGATATGAGTATCTACAATGTCAGTGGTAGGTTCTGCCACTCTTCAATCTCAAGTGCAAAACTTAAAATTATGAAAGGTTTAGCAAAGGCTTAAACACAAATGAGAGAAACAGCTGTGGTGACTCAAATTTAGCCAAAGCAGATAGAGCATTTCAAACCTTCAAAGACTTGACTACAAGGCAGAGAATTCAACAGGAGATGCATCTTAATTGAACATCTTCCAACCTATTTATGTCTAGAGGCCAGTCTTAAGAAGTAGTCATTGTAAAATTAAATAAGAGAGCACATTAGCAGTGGTAATTAATTCAGGTAGTGCAGAACACAAGAGAGAGCACTGGCTGACCAACAAGGAATGTGTGCATATTTTGCATCTGTGGCTGTTAGTGCTCCAGCTTATTATAAAGCAGTACTCTGTGGATATTTTTCAGCTGGAAAAAAAACCTAAACAAAGTATTAACCAAAACCCTATTAATTTCACATAGTTTTTTCTCTGGCACTTTCCTGTCACCAAAGACCAGCAATCAAAAAGTGGGTTATTCCAGGTCAGCACTGAAATATAGTACAGCAGTCTGCCAAACCTTCCTACTAATATCTTGAGTTTGAGCACTAAATTTAGTTATTTATCAAACAGCTCTAACACACATCTATTCTCTAGCTTCAAAAAGTATTACCTTTACTTGGAACTGAAATATCCTCCATAGTTCTCAATGTTGAAATTTTGCTATATTTCTTTTTGTACAGGCTTTTTAGAACAGTGATAAGTAGTTATTTTAATTCTGCTTTTCTACTACAGAAGAAGCTTTTTCAGCATTCCAATGAAATATTCTCATTACTTCTTTCCCAAACAACCCATCAAAACTTCTTGTCCTACAAATCTAAGAAATTGACAGTCTACACTGACTTGAAATTCCAAAAGGTGTAAAATCCTGATGAGGGTAAGGGTAGGGAAGACACCAATGATGATTTTGAAAGTTTATCTCAATAGGTTAACTACTTGGATTACAAGTAATAATTCATGACAGTTAAGTGGCCCTTAGTGGTCCTTGGTTTTTTGGCAAGTTCAGTGGGACTCGGATCCAGTTCAGAAACAGAAACATGCCAGAAACAAAAAATGAAACAACTTAAGTATTATAAGGGGAAAGTGTTCACAAATAACTAAAAAAATTCCTACTCTTGCTGTATTTCTAGTTGCACCAGTCAAACATAAGGATGATGCATTCCCAAGCGGGCATTTTCAAGTCATTCAGTATTCAATGCTACTAGTTTGTTATTCTGAGGATAAAACACAGTACTCCTCCATCCTTGAAAAACCTAGACTGCACATTTTATGTGTAGTGCATAAAAGTAGTTCAGAGAAGTATTGCTAGGAAAAAATGTAAGTGTTATCCATGTTATCTGTTATGACTTCTTTCCAGAGATCTATTTTCCCAGTTTTCACCCACCCATTCAACATTTTTATTCAGTTTTAACTAGATGTAGACATGAATTCTTTTGTCCATCATGCCAAATTCTCTGAGTTCTACATCTGGTGCTAGAACTCTCATTCCATCTATAAGTCACCCTGAGACAATCTCGCAATGCTCCACATTCAGAGGGTATTGTATCAAATTACACTTATCTCAAAGACAAACAAAAAGAACATAACTAAGATATTTCAAAGAAAGAAAGACTAAATTAGACTCAGCTGTTTTAAAATTCCTGGCATCATTTTCAAGTGCAATCAGTAATAAGCCAGTATCAGTAAGAAGGGCACATCAGAATTATAGTGAACAATTTAAACAGATTTTGCTGGTGGTCAGTGCTCTTTCAATATTAATGAGCTGAAATAGCAGCTGCAGTAAAAGCAATAATGTTGCAATTGAAATTAATAATAATACATACATATAAATGCATGTTTTTAGACATTATGTTTAGAGTCCATTATAATTGTGAGGTGCAGTGAAACACCAGCAGAGCCACACACACTATTTATGTACGTGCTCAGTAAGTTACTGTGTTTGTGCTTGAGCAGTCATTTGATTGACCTACAAAAGTATATTGACTGAGAGTATTGAGATAGAAAACTAATAATTCCTTTATGTATGTGCCTATGCGGAAATTAATTGTATAATAGACTGTAAAACTACATTACAGCAGATCACAATGATCTTCATGACATCAAGGCAAAAACAATCCACAATACATGAAAAATGCATATGGAAAGAGAAAAAAAATGACAAATTGTGTTCTCATCTAGACTGATACCTTGGAAACCACGAATTTGTGTCCAACTGCAAAAGGAAGGACAAAGAAAAAGATTATATCAAACATCATTGACATCTTTAATTTTCTAAGAAACTGACCAAGCTTGACACCGACTGTTTGAGAAGAAAGATAAGAATAATAAGTAAATTAAGAAGTCTTTCATCAAGACCACTTAGTATTTTATAAAAACTATATATTCATACATTATTATTCTTCCAAATAGGGCTGCAAAAAAAGGCATAGAGACAAACAGAATATGCAAGGGCTAGAAGATAATGAATTTCCAGGCTAGGCCAAGGTCTAGGACTAAAATTCAACAAGAAAACCTTCTAATAATGTGTGATCAGAGCAAAAGTGATCTTAAAATAAAGTAATGTCAATCCAGTGAAGAATTTTACAGCAATGTATTTAGGACTATAAGAAAGCCCAAATTTAACAGTCTAACAAATGTAACTCACAGGAATTCAGTCTCAGCTGTACAGAAAGTTTCTTCTACTATCCCATAATCCTATCTATTCACATAGTGAAACCAGTCATACACAGATACACACCCCTCCTCCACCCAGATTTTCCATTTACCTTTACAACAAAAGGATAAGAATCAGAACCATTTACTTTTTATTTTGAAACAAAATTACTACTAATCTCACAGCAGCACTACCACCATCCCTTCCCCTGATCCAGCTAAAATTCAGGACAACTTATTATACTTATAATTTATGGTTTTCAAATTGATAATTTCTAAGAATTTCATATCAAACAAAACAAGGCAAAACATACAATCATCTGCAGCATATTCTATCACAGCACAGTATTTTATAACTAGAAATAATGCTTTAAACAAAGAATTACTGCAATTTTTACTTTCTCCAGTGAGATTTGATGATGAAACAACATATAAGAATTCTGCAGAAATCCATCCATTGCAGCCTCAATGCAAACATGTAAACATGCAAGAAACGTGAGGAAACCTACCACTAGAAACATGATGCTTCTAAAGTAAAACCTCTCAGAAGTTTGAGGCTACTTCAGAATTAAAATGCTATGGAATCATTTAATCTTCTTTCCACCAAAGAGTGGATAGAGAAATGGAAATATTTTGCTCGGGCTTTTGTTAAGAATCATGCTGTTTCAATTTTATTTTTTTTTTAAATTCAATTTTCTTCATCTAGTCAGCCTCCTTAATACTATTGGTTAATTAGCATTATCTTCTCATGTCACAGCTTTTCATAAAGTTTATGGTCATTTGATAATGATAGGTTATTTATATTTCAGGAAAAACTACTGTGTGTCTTCCTCACCAATACAAAGTCTGGAATATACATAGAGTTTATTCCAATTGTTCAGTGGGGGAAATGAGAAATCACTCTAAACTCTGCTACATTGCAAATATGACAAGGCTTGAGTAAGGGGGCCAAAAATTTGTCAGAGTGCTATTTTGTTTCTAAATTTATAGTTTCTTACGCCAGAAATAAATTTATATAAGAAATTTTTGGCAGCCCAGAAGAATACAGGCAGGACCTACTTTTAAAAATATTTATAGAAGAGTCATATTTCTCAAAAAAAGGAGTCTACAGGATCCATTAACCCCTATTTAATACCTATATGCTCAGGAAAACCACAATAAAATTGAGTAGTCCTAAATCTGCTATGTTAAAAAAAAAATCCTCTTTTCAATGAGAATAATTTAGTGTATGTTATAGTTGTGGCTTGCTGGATATTAAAGCCACTTAAATGTAGGACTGCAAATCAGTTTTTCTCTAGACCTTAGTACCTACTAAGCTTTGTTTTTCTTGCAAACTCAGGGTTTACATTTTCATTTTCTCATCCCTCTCCACATCTGAAGTTTTACACAAGTGACAACAGGAGTTGTTTGACAAACAATATAGACAATAAGTTTTGATAGGAAACAATTTTGCCTGGCCTACAAAGTTTAGGATTTTTCTAACAGCATGTAAAGAATGAACCAGCCTTAGCTAAACCCAAGTTTACCAGCAATTTAAACAAGGATATAAAATTCACTGCAGTATGAGCCAACATTCAAGGATCAGTGGTTGATACAGACAATTTCTTATTTTCTACAGAAGTAGGTTGTCACACTGGAAATGGACATGGACAAAAATAACAAGAAAAAACACCAAACAAGCCAAAACCCAGGTAAGATTAAAAACCAGAAAGCAATGAATACCTTTAATCCCAGTGTTCTGTAACAACAGCATGTGGTTTTGCGGCAAAACTTACAAATTATTTTGAAGCAGTGTCATAATTTCATAACAGTTTCCTAGAGAAGACTGGCTTTATTAACTCAGTGCTCTTGGAGGACAAGAGGGTGGCATACAAATTCTCTTCACAAAAAAAAAGTGCTGTTTAAATTAATATTTGGGAAAAAGGAGATATATCCTCTTAACAGCAAGGAAAAGGATAGCAGACATATGGACAACTGCTGAGAGCAGTTTCAATCAAAAATTCAATACATAATTTCTATATATAAGGTCAAAAGGCAAATATAAATGAAATTCTTTTTTCCGGATTTGAACATGAATGCTAGACATAAAGTTGCATCATTTTGGGTTTGCTTGGCTTTTTCCTGGATAACTAGTTTTAGTGAGACAAGAGCCTTTATAAAGAGGGTTCAAAAGAACACTTTACGGGTAATTTGAAAGTGAGCTGAAACATGTACAACTTAGCAATGGCCAAGAGTGTTCAGTTTTAATATAATAGAATATTAGTTGTATAATACAGTGCTCTCACTAAAATCACTTACTGAGCTCTGGCCCACACCATGACTTCGTGTGGTCTGGAATGTCCCTTTGGTCAGGTGGGGTCACCTGTCCTGGCTGTGTCCCCTCCCAGGCACCCCCAACCTCCTCCAGTGTGGCAGCACAAAGAGCAGAAAAAGCCTTGGCTCTGTGTGGTCCCTGATCAGCAATAACAAAAACATCTCTGTGTTATCAACCCCGTGTGGGCAACAAGTCCGGAACACAGCTCCACACCAGCCAAGAAAGGGGAAGAAAATTAATTCTACCTCAGCCCAAAC
>VWZU01019633.1:643168-667068 GCA_013397095.1 Sterrhoptilus dennistouni
AGGTTTGATTAAAACATTTCTTTCATGAAGGACTTTTAAAGCCATAATTTCCATCATATAAAATATAAAGTAAATCCAGGGACTCCTTAAACCAATATTCTTTTTACTAAAAGTACCACCTATAGGGGCTATTGAGAAGAGCTAAAAACTTTCTGTAAAATACGTTTTAAACAGCATGCTGAAAGAACTAACCACAAATATGAGTGAATGTACTGAACACAGCAGAGGAAAATTATTTTTAATATGGATATTAAAACTGTAGGGAAATGGTTATGTGTTTAATAACCATATAATGAATTAGTGAAGTAGATATATATACTTTCATGTATTACATCAGACTCTCTAATTAGTCATACATAAAACTCCCTATTTAGTCATAGAATAACAAAACAATCAGAAAGTGTTAATAAATAACGCAGTATTTAAGATGTTACAACAACTCTTAAATTCAAGAAGTAAAAACCGTGTGGTTTTCATGCTTTCTAAAGCATAATAAATACTCAAGTAAATAATTTCTTTTTTAAAATTATTTTTATTTTTTGTTTAAATCACACAGAGCATGAGAATGCAAATATCAAGTTGTAGTATCAATACTACTCCATCAGCCAGTAGCTCCAAGAGAGAATCTCTGAGTACCTTGTACATAGCAGAAGAAAAAATGGAGCTGGTTCTTTTTGGGACTAAAAAACGTTACCTTTTATGGCTCAACAAGGTAATTAATCCAAAACTGGCAAATTTTACAGTCAGCCAAAAAAGCACAGTGTTGCAAACAACTTAATCAGAGTTAATGTTTAATTTATTACCATTTCTTCTTGAATATTCAGGGATTTTCTTGCCCTAATGGGAGCCTACAGAAGTCCTACGTACTCTACAAATTTTTGTGGGTATTGCCTAATTAAATTTTGACTTGTTGGAACTGGCAGAACCCATAGGCAGTCACACTACCAGTGAGTTCTGGAGTTGTGAATAGAAAGAATTATGAAAATCTGATTTCCTATGATTAACAGACAATATTAAGTTCTTTTCTAGTTAAAGAAACAACATTTAATTAATATTTTATATTAGGATTCAGCAGAAAGGAAAGTTTGTTAATGGAGTCATCATGAGCTAGAGAGACACATACATGTTCAAAACAGAATTCCATAATTAAGTTAAAGTAAAGTAGGAATTGAGCATGGAAGTAGGAATTTTGAAGATTGTCAGCAAAGAAACCAATGTTAGTCATTAATGGCCAAATCTATTGATCCTAGTACCTAAATATGCTTCTTCAATATTACCTGAAGAGTTTAAACTTCACTTACCTTTCCACATTTCCAGTTTCTCCTAAAATGCTCAAATCAAAAGGAAATGTTATTTATTTGGTTTAAAAATAAAAATGGAGTACAAAACCTGATCATCAGCAAGGACTCATCTGGAAATATATATAATTATACTCCAAAAATACAAAACTACAGACTACATTATTGACATCTGTAAAATATAATCTGTGCCAAGATTCTCTGCACTTGCAGAATTTTTCCCTGTAAACTATCTGACCTTATCCTGTAATAGACATGAAAGTGATGGAGCCTTTAGAAATGATGAAAGATGTTGGACATCACATCAAATCAAATTTCTTGAAATAAGTGATTGTTACAATAGAGTTTGAGAGAATTTCTATACACAAAATTCAATGCACTCTGCAAGGAGAATTAGAGGGAAAGGACAAACACGTGAAAGATGGCAAATTTTAATTACAGTTTTTTGAACTAAAACTTTAGAAGACCTGTAGACTATGAAAAAAGGAAAAACAACAAAGGAAATATGCTTCTTATCCACATGTGTACATTGAAAAAATGCTTGCTCATCCAGCTATGTCTCTTCTATATCTTTTATTCTAAACCAAACTATTTAGCTTCTGTTAAAAGTATTTTAATTGCAGTAGATGGTAGAAAAACAGTTCTTTACAAACTTAACTCAATATTCACTTGCAAGCATTAGGCTGCTAAGTAGGAACCCTGATTTAGACATCAGCCTTAGCTTCTCATCCTTGAGGTCTGAGAAATTTTTTTCTGCAAGTCAGAGGCATTTGCATCACTAAGTCGTGTCAGGAAAATTTACTTTTAAATAAATAAATGCAATTAGGAATTTGTTAAGTCACTTTAATTCTCACCAAACAAGAACTATTATTAGAACTGTTACCTTTCCCCTTCTACTTTGTGAAATTCTTTGTGACATTTTTCATAAACCATTGTGACACTTACCATAAGAAAAATGTTTCAAATCCATCTCAGTTTTTCCCCCCTTGCCTAGAGTAATAAAACCACACAGCTAAAAAAGAATATTTTCTGTGTAAGTGTCGTTATATTGCAAGACTCTCACACAGAAAAAAAATTTAAAACAAGTTTACTGCTCTTAAAAAAGAGATTACCTGTGCAATACTAGGAAATGTAACACAAAATATCTGCCTCAGTAATATGGGACCATTTTTCTTCCCTCAATTATATTACAGCATCTATAGACCTGTGCTATAAATCTCACAAGAACAGAAATTGTGCTCTGTCGACTTTCAAGCCTCCACAGATTCCTAAATATTTCCAATACATCTGGAGAATCTAGACAAGTTATTTGCAGTTACCAGTATTGCAAAATCTAGCTCCTTACATCTCCTCAGCTCATCAAGCAACTTAGTTAAAAAAACTTGGGTGAGAGAGGCTAGAAAGTATGTTATGAATTTAAAATAGTATCCTCTGCACTAAGAAATAAAGGTTTTCCTGACGAGTTTCTAGATCCTGAAAAAACACCAATCTTTCAAGACCTAGAACTCATTACTTTATCTTGTTACTTTTGATGGAATTACAGGAAGGACAAAAATTGTTTGATCATTCCAATATACTCACTTGCTGAACAAATCCATCCAGCCTCCTAAACAAATGCATTTGTAGCAAGTTTTTGTTTAAAGTATCCATTGCAAAGATCAAATGAACCAACTCTATTTTCGGTTAGCTTTTATTTATTTGGTTAGTTTTTTTATTCGACTAAGTGTTGAAGATAGTGCCAAAAGAAATAGATAACTTACCTGACTTGGAATAGAACATCTTTATGACTTAAATTTTTAACAAATATCTTTAAACACACAAATGATCTGGTTTGGTTTTGAATATAGGTTTTTTAGTTTGGTTCTCCTCAGTAATTTAAATTGACATCTCTCACTGTTGTTAAAACCCTTTTATGCCATTTATTCCAGATCTATTCCAATAGTGTAATGCTATTGATTTTTGCATATTTTCCCCCAGAATGTTGTATTTTAGTGGTTTAGGTGTATTTTAGTCTTTTTTCAGAGCTGATGTCTAAAGGAATGAAATACCTAGACAGAATTGTTCTCTATGACAGTGCAGGATACTACATGTTATATTTATTCTTTCCTGTACTGGCTATCACTGAAGGAATCAGATTCCAAGGTGGATGTTTTTGACTGCACAAGGACCATCATTTCCCTCTTTGTTCATCAAAAGTATTCTTCTTAAGAGAGGAGTCAGAAACATGCACATGTCGCAGTAGAAAGAGATGGGACTCCAGTTTCTTCAAGCAGGAAAAGCCCATGTTTAATGTTACAGCACATTTTTACACAGTTTTCAAAGACATCTTGTTTAACTCCATTTGGTTAGTAGCTTTCTTGGCACTCAATCCATTGGTTAGAAGGTGCTTGTTGTGTGTACATGCTGACTCTCTCTTTCCACAGGTGTTTACATTTTTTCTTTGTGGATTCTCATGGGATAGGCTTTTTATTTTTCACAGGTGCATCCTCTTTTTCTCCCAGGAATAGATTGTTGTGCAAATTGATTTTCATTCTTAGATTCTTTCTCATAGAAATTAACAGGTTAGCTGTTGATTCAGCTGAGCAAAGCCTAATTTTATAAAGCCTTTCTTTTATAAATTTTTTCTGTATGCAACATGCACATACTCACATATAGTAGCTCATATAGAAAAAAACTTTCTCTGAAAAAAGTGGGGGTTTTTTGGCCAACAACTAATCCATTGATTTAAATGGTTGCCACAGAGTTAATTCACTAGGAAACAAGATAGGAACAATTCTAACTGCATGGGGAAGGTGCCAAGAAACATTTTTAATCACAAATACCATCCCTTGTTTCAAGAATGAGAAGTTTCACTTTGAAAATCTAGAAGCAAATCTGCAATGAAAAACAGATACTAGAAATCAATAAGGGGCAGAGAGAACTGAAGTGTTGACTGAAGGTTAGCAAAAAATTTATGGATTTATTTCACCCAAATTTTAGATACCCATAAAAATAAGGGTTCACTAATACACTATCATTCAGTGATAGCATTATTACAATGTTTTACTATTAAAAAGTATGAAGAACCTCTCATTAAAATTTGGGACCATGCAATTTATTGTGATTTTGGGCAAAATCCCCATTTCCAACACTAACAATTCAGTTGTCAGATTGAGAAACTACAAACCAACTTACCTGTCACCATACAACAAGAACTTTCCTATCTTACACAGTCAGGCAAGAGTAGGAAAATTCTTTATAGCACTACTCAATGTCCACATGGCTTAACACCCAAATTGTATTTCCCTTATCTTGAGTTTTAAATGGCCATGGTTCTGGTATTGCTGGCTATCAGGAAGGAGCTAACAAGAAGCTGCTCATCATGTTGTTGTAAGGTGACTTAATTGTCAGAATATTTCATGGAGGAAAATATTTGAGGTAAAGTTTTCAGCCCTTGTCCATTCAATAATTATACTGTGCACATCTTATATAGAAATGCAAGACTTTTTTTTTTTTTTTTTACCAGCACCTGGGGTTGAGAATAATTCAGCCACTTTGAGCCTGAACTCTGTCTTGCTAGTTTGAATCTATATTGAAGATACTGGGAGCAATTGATTTTGCTTTTTTTGTTGTGGAAATTTTTTTGAACAGCCATTTAAGTAGGTCAAATTTCATTAACAGAAAATGTGGTAACCACCATTGACCTATTTTGTGCTTCAGTCACTTTTTTAAACTGACCAGGTATATTCAAGCAATGGGAAAGAAACAAATGCACAACCGAAAAAAAAGCTATCACTTTTTTTGTTTCAAATATAAATTGAAATGCAAAATTTGGGCAATTATTTAAATATTTGTTACCACCTGTACATATTATTTATTGTAGCACACCTACAATAAATTAGCCCCAGATACCAAAGTAATTGTGGTTTAATCTGTTCTTAGTCAGAATGGCTTCTAGTGAAAGCATCATCAAACTACTCAAAGGAAAAGGGACCATATTCAAAATCTGGGTTTCATTATCTTCACATGCAACAAGAAAGGAATTTGTACTCCCAATCTTTTAAGAAGATGCCTAAAGTGTAGCTACATTTCTTAGTACTATTTATACCAGATGAAGCTGAATTGAAACCCCAGTGAAAATAATCTATACAGAAACTTTTTCCAGAGGGACAAGTGCCAGTTCCTTCTTCCTCTAAGCTGAGCTCATTCAGTCTCGCATTGAGCTGTTAATTCCACCTTTGCAGTAGATTAGTCAGAATGGCAGTGGGGTAGCCACAGGTGTAAACCTTCAGCAACCAAAGAGTCTTGTGAGTTAGAATAGCACGTATTTCCTCAGGCGTGCAGAAATCCAAACATCCTTCTCCTCTCTCCAGCTCTGAGCACTTGTCACCCCCCACAGTTTTTAGAAGGAATGATCATAAAAGAGAGTTAATTTGTTGGTCCCTGAAGCAGCACACTCTACTAAGATTCTGAGTGTAGGGATTCATCCAATAGCAGCAAATTCACAACTCTTCTTAATATCATGTACTAAAGATCACTTCTAAATATCATGTACTGCAAATTTAGCAACAAGTCTTCATTGTTTCTATCTAATAATGTGGGATTTTCTTTGATTCAATTCAGTCTTTATTTTGCTGCAGTGTCATGCTATGATGACTGTATGTGTCCTTATACAAAATGCAAAACCACTGACAAATCCACATGTCAAATTATTCTTGATATGTCAGAATAAATATTGGTTTCCATGGCACCAGGACATGCTGGGAGCTCTCTCTTGTTTTAAATACTCTAGGGATTTTAAACATCATCTTCAGTGTCAAGAGAAGATTGCTACTAATACTTGGCTGTCATAAGAAAAATGCAATGAAAACCAATGGCAGTCAAAGTAATAAAATAAACCATGATCTTGGTTTATTTTTTGTTGAAATAATTTTGAAAGTCACTCTTTAAGTAAACTCTCTGTTTTAATTAAATTAGAATGCAAAAAAGTATTTTTAAGGAATGGAGAAAAAGATTTAGTTCCTCTGGAGAAGACTGGAAAGATTATTTTTCTTTTAAATGTTTGTTAAGTGACATCAACACAAGGCAGAGTGTACTTTCAGAACTCTTCTGGGAAAATTGACATCCCACCAGCTGCAAACAGTGTCATGAATTTAACCTTGAGTTGAATACTTACAGTTGTAAGTCTGTACATATTAAGGAACGAGAAAGGAGCTTCACAAAAAAATTTAAATTACTGCTATTAATTCCCTAGTTTATTGATAGCTGTATTCTTTTGTCAGGTAAAATTTGGAACATCTCTCTCTATGGACATTATCCTATCACAGAAACAGCTATTCCTTCCTTCCTTCCTTCCTTCCTTCCTTCCTTCCTTCCTTCCTTCCTTCTTCTTTTCTGCTTCAGTTAATTCCTCCACATTTTGACATTAACATTAAAACAGAGGTTTACAGTTAATTAGACACAATCAATCAATGGTGTCACAACAGAAACAGATTTACCTTGGATCCAGGTAGTACTTTAACAAGCATAGCATCTGAATTTTTTCACTCACATTTTCATCATAAATCCAGCATACTACAAAGATGAAAGATGGGCATAAAATTAATATTTTATGCAGGATTAAAGGAAATTACACAGTTTCATCTCTATACGAATACCACAAAGATACATCAAAAGCTACCATATTCTGCTAAGGCATAAATCTAATTCCTAGCCAAAGAAAATCTCTCCCTCAAGAAAGTAACTCAATTACCCTGTCTCCTTCGGTGATCCCCAACAAAATACATCAACTAGAAAACTCCAAATTAGGCAGAGCAACAGTCAAAAATAATGAGAAAAAAAGCAGGTTGCAAATAACCAGTGTTCCATTTCTTTTAAGCAAAGGAATAGAGGAATATTTCCCCCCTATTTATACTGTTCAGCACATTATATTTATGTGTCATGTTACAGAGCAATATTGTTTTCAACTCAGGAACCCATCTTTATTTTCAAAATCCTGCAAAAGCTCCATTTTGAATATTAAAGTTCTGGCCATTTCAGTGCCAACCCTTGGAATTTTGAGGATCCCAAACACAGAGGCTAGAGCACATCATTCATCTTAATTGATAGGAGAGATGTCTATCTACTTGGGAAAAAGAAACCTTTCTTCTGAATAGTGTGTACACATCTCCAAAATGCAACATAGAACCAAATTTCAATTAGGCCTCCTAGAATATGACCTCTGAGGGAGTTTTCCATTAAATCCTCGGCTAAAGGAGAGGAACTTTCTGTAAAGTTTTGGTTTTTTCCCCTTAATCTCGACCTTAGCCAAAACTTCATCTTCTAAGGCTTGGAAAATGTTCCACATGTTCTCAACCATGTTATGTAAGATTCACAAGCAAACACATGCTTTGTCTTTAGCCAAAAACCTTCATTTCTGTAGATTTATAGTCATATACAGCAGTCCTATTATTTATTACATAAAATACCTGTACATTAGATAATCAAATACAACTATCAAATTCAGATCCTTAATAAGATATTGGACAGCTTTTAAGCAGTACATACATCTGGAATGTCAGCTGCTCTCTGTCCCCTCTTCCATGCAATTTGCTCAGTCTCCTTGTGCAAAAAACCATCACTCTGGGTTACAAGATGACTCTACTTCCTTTGGATGGCAGCAACAGATTATGCAATATCTTGGTATTTCCTTATTTTATCTTTGACTAAACAAGATTCTAAAAATTAATGTTGACTTCACATGAAAGTAACATCTCACAGAATTTCTCACCTTAAAAGGATTGGGAGTTAAACACTTTATTTGCAGAATTTTAACTGAAAATGAGCAGAGGGATTTAAAAATCTTCAAATCACAGAGAAGAGAAATGTGAAATAACACACTTCCAGAGAAAAGTTAACTTACAGAAGGAAACCTTAGTTCATGTTTGTCTGCTTAGTTGCTTCACAACAGAAATTGAGGTCTGCCACTTTATTGCTGAGTGCTAATGAGCTGTATTAGGTATTCTGCATGAGCTATGTACTGCAAAAAGTCTTTTATTACTAAGTAAATGTAAAGGACACCTCAGGTTTTCACCTCTTGCACAGGTGTCCCAAAAAATGGCTAAAAAGTTATTTTCTCCATCTTAATGAATATTCATTGAAGTGAAACTGTTTCTTCAGGAAAGACAGAGAATCACAATAATATTCTGTATACACAAATAAATGAGATAGCATTATGGAAGGGTGAAAGTCTTGGTTCTATTTTCTTTTCCAATAATGCAGAATGAAGAATTGAAATTACCTCTGCCAAGATCTGCATATTGGAACTGTTAAGTAAAATATTTTAAAAATCAACAGAGCAGATATTTATAAACAAATAGGGACCACAGAGTTTACTCCACTTTGGAAACAATATTCCCTGGTTCTTACAAGATTTAAGTCTATAGCTGAGGGTATCTCTAGAAGTCCTTGAAAAACAGACATTTTCTGGGTTTGCAACAAGACCTTCTGACAGAGGGCTTCACCAAGTACATTCCTTATTCTTTTATTCCTACTTTCACTGTCCTTGTCTTTTGAGTTGTTCAAAATTCTTGGGTTTTGTTTTTTGAGCTGTACAAAATTCTTGGGGTTTTTTTGTTGGTTNTTTTTGGGGTTTTTTGTTGGTTTTTTTGTTTTTTGTTTTTGTTTTTTTTTTTTTTTTTTTTTTTTTGCCAGGGAACACTGGTAATTTTCTGATGGAAAAAGTCCCTGTTGCCATCATCAACTAAGTCAAAACTGATGCCCCATTTAATTGGTACAAGCATGAAAAATATTTACATGATCTACTCTCACAAAACCCCAGTGAACTCAAGAAAATGCAAGTGTCCTTGCAGGTGCAAGGGGCCTGCCTGCACTGTGCATGTCTTTTACTCTTTTGTTTGTATAGATTTTTTCACTGTAATTAAATCACCTCTGATCATGCCATCTGCTGGCAACCCCCAGAATGTGATGTACCTTCATGGGGCTAAAAACACACTGGCCCCATGCAGAAACTCATCACATCCCCACACTCCAGCCAGTTGGGCCTGTTGTTCCTCACCAGCTCAGCCCCAGGTTTTTCCATGGCAGAGTCTCAGACGTCCAGATGTTCCTTCAAACAATTTAATCTCAAACAAAATATTTCTACTTTGGGAATTGTTTCCAGTGTGCACTAAAATATTTCTGGAAAGATACTGCATGTGACTTTGTTTATGCTTGTATGCATGGTTATTTGAAATATGCTTCTCTTCAATGACATAGGAAAGTGATTTTGATGTAAACAAATATGGAGCTTTTACAACAAAGTTTGAATTAAAGCCTTAAACTTAATGTCATTTAGAAAGGGCACAGATTTGTGAAGGAAAAAAAGACTGAAAAGGAATTAATTTTTCAGCCCCCAAAAAACCCCATGATTACATAATTTAAGCTTGTTTATTTAGTTAAATACACAACTGAGTAAGAATTCACTATCATAAGATCATAACTTATTTGGCATCATAGTTGAGAAGACTAGAACAAAATTCACCTCCTGAGACACAAGGTTTGCTCACAAGTGGGTTTTTTACTCAAGAAGGTCACAGAAAGTGCCAATATTTCTTCATAGATCTACCCCAATACTTTTGTCCCTTGCTAGGAACAAAACATAAACAAGTCTTGGAAATAATTTTCTGGCTGCATAAAAAATGAGATTGACACACAGTAGCCTTTTTAGCCATAAGAAAGTCTGGCAAAGAGCATCTTCCTAACATTTCTACAAATCTCAAACTTACCTGTCAGGAAAACTCTAGGGGAAAAAAGATAGTTCAATCTACTTTGTCAGTTGTCCTGTTTCTTGAGAAAACAACTGCCAACCTATGCCAGCTGCAATTCTAGTTCCTGCAGTCTGGAAGCCAGCGCTGGACTGGGAACATTTTAATTAAGCATCCAACAATCCTTTAACATTAATAGGTTCCTCAGCAAGGTCACATCTTTGCTCATTTGACAGAGCAAAGTCTGATAAACTTAGTTAAGTCCATAATATTTAGGAAGCATGATACAATTAGGAAACAGTATCACCTTGGGGATTAAACTAAGCACTGATAATTGAGAGTCACCACTGTCTACAGTACCCTGATTTGTTCAAATCCTTTATTTTCTCTTACAAGCAAACACATTTGAAAATACACACTGCAACTTGAAGATGAGCAAAGTCTGAATTGTAATACCTGCCTTTAGAGCAGAATTACAGGCGAAGTGTGTCAAAACTCTTCCCTTCCAAAAGGCAGAAGGAATTCATCCATTCATCCAGGAATTCATACCTCAAGAGGTAACCTGGAGAGCCATTGCTAAAGATGTGTGAATATTTTTCGTTCACATATGTGGAGAAAGATCTACTTTATTCAGATCAGGGAAATAAAAATTATGTGCTTGAATTAATCCTTGTCATTTGTGGTTTACTGGCTTTCAAGGCTCTCCATTATAAATAAATGTAGAAGGTGTATGGACATGTTCTCAAGTTGATTTCTGATATAAGTGGGCACAACTCCACTTCTATTTAATGATATCATGCCAATTTATTCCAACACTGATTCTGGCCTCTTGCATCTCAGTTGGAAGCAGCCCTAACACATGCAGCTTTATATGCCAATGGCAAGTCGCCAATTTTTCTTCCTTCAAAGATAAAAATCTGCTATAGCTTCATTGTAAAGAGTCATTGATATTCTCTGGATCTAGCAGGGAATTGTCTATTAAGTAAACTACATCTATTTTTCCATGTATGAATTGACTGAAAATAAGCTGAAGATCTCCACAGATAAACTATTGATCCAAAAGGTAGCCACACATAAGTTTTAAAGGATAAAATAGGGCCAAATAGTGTTCTCAGGGATGAAACTATTTAGTGAAAAATTTAGTGGATTTGCTTAGAAGTATGCCTTGAAGAAAACTGCATAAACTTTCTTCTATAAGGAATATAAAAACATCTTTACAGGTTTAGCAGAATATCCAGAGTTCTGAATTTTACATTTAAAGTGGTTAACTCACCAGTCAGTGGATGCTGGAAGGCTCTGTTAATAAATAATGGAAGTAAATGAAACAAGACTGGCCAACTTCCTGAAACAAAACTAAAATCTAATACTTCTTTTTTCAGGGGGAGAGGATGTAAATAATGTCAACTATAAAGAGTTTGGTGCAGGTTTATGGATTCAGAAATTGCAATATTGAATCTTGGGCATTCCACTCTGTAGTTGTAAAATAAATCTCACATTCTATTAAAAGGCTGCATTAAAAGTCTGTCCCCTTAGAGTCTGTCTCTAAAACTGTGAATAAACCTTACACGAAAACATCACATTTTGCAGGAGTTTAATGTGAAACATAAGCTCTTTCCAGGAACTTGTCAAGATCCTGGAAACAGACTGACATTAATTCAAAATGCTTGAGCCTTCAATCAAATTTTGCAGAAGCAATTGAGTTCCAAACCTAAAAAAAGAATATTAAAAAAAAAATCAGAAAGCTTTGCAACTGAAGGCTTCACAGATGTCTGGAGATGTTTCAATGTTTCACACAGTACTTGTTAGCTTGTGAATTGTTTACATTATGGCTCTAGAGAATTTAGATTCTGACAACCTGATTAAAACTGGCAACAGACTCTGATAGACTAATTACCTCTGGCACAAATGTTATCTGCATAACATAAGTAAAACATATTTTGTCTAACAGGCTGAAAATAATTAAATACAACAAAATCCTGTGAATGCACCACACCATCCACACCCCTATCCTGCCCTCTCTCTTCTAAGTTTTCCACTCCTCACCCCCAGTGCATTTCTAATGAAACTTCTGCATCTCATGTTGTAACCTGCTGCCTCAGGATACAATGCAAGGGTTTGAGACCTCCATCTGCTTTACAATTCACTACATTCACATATTATTCTACAGCAACATGATTGCATGGCGTCCTTTTTAACAGATTCAAACACTTATCAGAGCCTTGAGCAACAATGACAGTGAGGCGGAAGGGTGGTCACAAACATCCCAAGTGAGAAAACTAGGACATAAACCCCAAAAAACTGAACAATTGGCTGGTGAACCAATTCCTACAAGTGATATAGAATTAAATAAGTACAGTAAAGCTAATATTGAGCACTTAAGTTCTCAAGGAGGGGTATGAACTGGTGAGGAAATTAGAATTTATAAAGTAATAATCTGGATTGACTGGAGATAAAAAAGACCATAATGGAGCAAACTGAGAATTATTTGTTCATTTTGAATTTTTTATATGTCAGTTCCACTAAAATAAACAGGGACAATTTTCTGAAGAATGAGATTTGAACATGGGACTTCTCAGCATGGTAGTTCAATACAGTGCCCAGAGAAGTTGTGTATGCTTCCTTCCCAGAACTGTTGAGAGTCAGGTTGGATGGGCCTGTGAGCAACTTGATCTATTCAAAGATGTCAAAGCCTAGGGCGGGGGGGTTAGACTAGATGATCTTTAAAGATCTCTTCCCACTGAAACCATCCTGTGATTCTCTGATCATGGTATCTTCCTCCCACCTCTGCATCAGATCTGAAAACAAACGATCTCTTCCAATGATATTTCACGGTGGAAAAGTCATTTGAGCATTTTTCAGACAAGAAAGATGTGAAGACTAATAAATCAGGGTAGGACTGACCTAATGTTAGAGAACTCTACATATAATAAAATAACAAGTAAAAAGGAGTTAGATGAGATCTTTCCAGATGGTGAAATGTGCCATTAGAAAGGGAAGCAGAAATAATCACCTGAAAATTATAACCCTTTCAATATAGTTCTCAGTTATGGAGTCTTATTCTCCCATCCTTTATGATGAATTGGCAAGAAAAACAATCCTACAAACTCAATTTTCCAAGACTTCAGAATCATCAAATTAGAATAATAATTTTTTGCCCTCACACAGAGATGAATATATAGCATCATTAAGGTGCTTGCATTTGGAATGATCAGTGACAGAACACTTTAAGCAACTTTCTAAAAGAAAAATAGCTTAGATTTTTAATTTTTCCCTAATGAGGACTATAAGGAGATCTTTCTTTTACTCTGTAATTTCTGGCAATGTACTTTCTTACATCTGAGTTTCACAGGTAACCCAGAAACCATTTTTTTGATAGATGTTGTGAAACCCTGGTGAATAGATGAAACTTATTTTATCTTTGGCAGGTGAAATAAAGGCCTAGCTTTCTAAGTGAGCAACCTGTTAGACTGGGAGGTTTTTGTAAGGGAAAAATCATAGAATGGCTCTGGTTGGAAGGGATGTTAGAGATCATCTTGTTCCAACCCAAGTGCAATGGTGAGGCACACCTTTCCCCAGACCAGGTTGCTCAGAGGCCCATCCAGCCTGGATAAGAACACCTCCAGGGATGGGGCATCCACAACTTTCCCAGGAAACCTGTTCCACTTCCTCACCACCATCACAGTAAAGTTCTTCTTCTTGCAGTCTAAACCTACTCTCTGTCAGGTTGAAGCCACTTGCCCTTGTCCTGTCACTCCATGGCCTTGTAAAAAGTTCCTCTCCATCTTCCTTGCAGGATCCCTTCAGGTACAGGAAGGCTGGCATTAAGTCACACCAAAGCCAAATTGCCTAAACCTGCTCTCTCAGACTGAACAAAATAAATTCTCTCAGCCTTTCCTTGTAGGAGAGGTGCCACAAGGAAATTATATCCTTTAATGATCTTCATGGCCTCCTCCAACACGCAGATGTCCTTTCTGTGCTGGCACTCCAGAGGTGGATGCAGCCCTGCAGGTGGATGTAGAGGACCAGGTCTAAGCATGTTCTGTCTCAAACACTCATAGTATTGCCACAGGAAAGGTGATGAGCAGGGACAGTCCCGCAGAGATGGACCAGCACTGTTCTGAGCCAATTTCCTGCTCTGCCTGAGACTCGTGTTCAATCCCCTTTGCCTCTCACTGGCTGCAGAAAGGCTGGCTGTGAGCAAAAAATTGTGAAAAGTATAATCTGGGTAAGAGCTGCGCACCAATTTGTTTATTAAAGGGATCAGGCCCCTCCCTCTTTCTTTCTCTGGTTCTCTTTCTTCTCACTCTTTCTCCCTCCTCTATTTCCTTCTTTTTGTCTCACAACCCCAGCTCCACACCCTCCATGTGGCAGGCTCTAAGGACTGGTGATATTATGGAGTTCCATAACCCCATATCTATTCTGTAATGGCACTTGGGAAGGTGAGGTATGCCAGGAGGGGATACTCCTACCTCTCTGAGAAGAAACCTGTTTCCGTTCCTCCTCATCTTTTGATCCCCTGCTTCCTGATGGTGAAAAGTTGAGGGCTCCTCCGACCCTTACCCAGCTCCCCTTCTCTGCATTTCTCTCAGGGATGGAAGGGTGTGATTCCACCAGTCTATTTCCCTCTCACACTCCCTGATAATTCTCAGCTTCTCTACTCCCTTTCTCCAAAATCTTACCACTAAGGTTAGGAATCTTACAGAAAATTATAATTAGGAAGCCATGAAGTCTTGCAAACTAAAATGAATATAGGGGTACATTTGAGAGCTAATTCTTTAAAGACCTGTGGTTTTGATTATCTTAAACATCCTCTGTACATACACCCAGTAATCTAAATGAAGAAATTGTACCCATTACACAGAATCTGTGGTATGTAATCTTTTCACTAAAACCTAAGCAGATATTTCTATGAAAGGAAAAAGACACTAAAATATTTTGACTCAAGTTTTAATATATAAAACTGGATGCATGTTTTTCTTCTGCTAATATAATATAGATAACTAAATGTTCTAGTTATTGCAGATACAGCACAAATCTTGAATGTTAATTTCTGCTTCATTCTATAGGTTGCAGTTTTCTGATTTTTATTCTTTTTATTTTGAGGGTTTTTTTGTTTTGTTTTGTTCTTTTTTTTTTTCCATAATAAACTGGTGTTTAAGCAGCTGAAACTAGATCTGGAAAAATCAAACTCTAACATTACAAAGCCAGACACTTCCAGTATCATAGGCAATATAGACTAACATATCCTTTTTTATATTTCAGAAGGAAAATTCTAATATAATCCACAATAAAAACTTACAGGAAGAGGGAAACTAGAAATGTTCTCTCCTTTTCAGGGGCTGTGAGAATCTTTCAGGAGAATTGCATTATATTTCTAAGATAATATACAGATTTGGTCCATTTGCTGTGCTAATTTACTACAGCTCTGTAAACTCAGTGTCTTCATTTGAATTTCTGGTGAAAGCAAAACTATTTCCAGCCTGTGCTATGTTCAAAATTCCCTCTCTTTTCTTTTATATTCTTTCTTTTAGTCTGCAAAAAATATTTCTGCCTCTTTTTTCTATCCTATTCTACTCATCTTTCTCCTTTTCATTGTTTAATCTTATTTCCCACATGTATCTAACAAAAATATTCTCTCATTCATACACTGATTAGGATATAAAAGCATCTTAAGTTAGCTAAGTAATGAATAGAGAAGTAGCTTTACCAATCAACAGAGTGAAAAATAGGAAATGAACTATGAAGGAGGTTTGACTCCACAGGTCTTATTTGGAAGAGGGATAGTTTTCTGCAGATGTCAGTTCCAGGAACTTTGCAAGAGATAAGACTGAAAAATAAATTCAGTTTACTAATGCAGCTCATAGCATCAGCAGACAGAACCTTATTCCATAGCTATGACAATGAAAAGGACAAGGAAATATTTTTTCCAGGATCACCAATGATATTTGGATATTAATGGAAAACACTGCTGTGTTTTCAAGAAAGTTCTTTGCTAGAGAAAAAACTTATTGCTGTGGCTGGATAATGTTTTGTATGTTGTACCTTGTGAAGGGGGGGTTGGACAGACACAAGCCTGGAAGACAATGTTACAGTAAAGGACAGATGAATTAACTTCTCTTACATTTATCCTGCTCTTAATTGATTTTCAGGTTTGAGGGTAGCATGACAAGAAGTTCCCATGAGAACATCCTTAAAGAATAGAGTTACTTTCTTATGAAGAAATTACATATTATCTCTAAGGACCAAAATGGGGGAAGCTTCTCTCCACAGACAGGATCTGCTCTGATCTGAACAACATACCATGGGAGAACCCATCCAGACTCCATCCAAAGATGCATTAACACAGATGCCCAGCATCTGAAGGAACAGAAAGTTCACTAATTGCCTATATTCCTCTTCCTATTCTGGCTTATCAAATCAGTTATCAAGCATTATGATTTTGTTCCTCTCCCACTGAGATTCAGAAAGAACCCTGCACCACCCCTCTCTCTGTAACCCCAGTGCAGAATATCATCAAACAAGTCAACTCACAAATAAATACAAAAATAAGCAAATTACATCATAAAGGCTAAGAATGCTGGTTTTAGCTGCCTTAAACTCTAAAATACTCAGACCAGCTCCACTGATTATGAAGAAATTGTCAGAGATAACCAAAGCTGGTCATGATGAATTCCAGGCTTTACCTTCTGACTTTTGCAGAGCAGTCTGTATTTACCCCCAAATGGAAGACAATTTATTTGTGGTACAATAACCACAAAATGAATGAAGGTTGTCTAGGGATATTATAGGTTAGAAAGCACTGGCTTTTATTCTTAATGGAATATTTTTTCATAAAGATCAGAGTTTCTACAGAAAATAATGATAGAATTTAGTCAGGATGTCAGGAATGAAGACCACATGGTTATTGTGAGAAATAACATTTAACCTTTCTCTCTGGCTGATGAAGGCCAATGCAGTATTTTATTATCAACATTGGCAGGTGATTTATTACCCCTGTTTCTACTCCAGTAAAACCACATTAAGCTGTGTTTGATGTACCATTTGTTATCTTCAAATTCCCTATACACTTCCTGCATGCATAATCTCATTCTTCTAAGGCATTTCAACAGAAAATGGTAAATATTTAAGTCATGATTCCAAATTCATCAAAAGCTTAGGAGCTGAAACACAGCAGCTAAATGGATTGTGCAAGACTGACGATGCCAACGTAAAGCTTAAGTCTTATAAAGGGTGACGTAATACATCTGCAACAGCAGCCATGCAGAATAATGCATTAAGGAAGATTCAGTAGTGACAGAAAGTAAATCATTAAGAGACCTCAAAGGAGAACAGAACTTTATGGAATAAACTCTCATATCAGGTATTGCAATGCCATTTGCTTATGTCAAAGTAAAATTTATATCAAGAAATCTATGAAATAACTTTTCAGATACATTTCTACCGAAATTTGTGCCTGGACTCCTTGGAACACAAAGAGATTAATGAGATAATTTCCATTAAAGGCAATAGCAACAAGTATTTACATTGTATTTAATGGTCGAAAGTGTTACTGCAGTATCAACTAAACAGAAAGTTGTACAGCTAACTGTTCTGTTCTCTTCTGGCAATAACCTTAGTACTCTTCATAAACTCAACCAAAATAATTCCTAATTTTATAATAAAATAAAGAGAATTACAGGAAAATTTCATAAACAGAGCATGAATATTGCTGGTTGTGAAAGATACACTTCTTTTGGCACTCAGTATTTTGTGTATTAGATACAAAAGGAAAAAACAAGAATTTTAGCAATTTTTGCATCATTATCTCCACTTGATCTGATTTCCACCAAATCGCATCTACTACATTTCCTTTAATTTCATAGTTGAGGATACATGACAAAAATATTAATCAGTACAAGGAAAAGAGTATATGAAACTTGTTTTACTGTTTTAACCTTGTTGCACGACCTTTTCTTTTTGCAGCTTAATGTAACATACATGGTAAATAATGGGTTTTGCCTTATTAGAAGTGTGTGGGGGTGTTTATGAAATTTTGTCTGTTGCAATCTGAATCGTGAATCTGAGAACACTTGACTTCAATGAAAGCTCAGATCAGAATCAGCACTGACACCCCCAGTCACTTAGGAAATGAAATGGATATTATTAAAACTAGAGAGACATTAAGAATACTTCACCAAACACACCTTGTCTCTTATTAGGTATAGGGGGTAACCCAACTGTGAGACATCAAGCAAAATCCATCTTCTAAAAATTTAGTTGCACAGTCAACAACTTGTCATATCTGTCCCAGGAAAGCCAAATTAAGTATTTCTTAGATTTGCTTGAAAATGTACAATCTATCATCTTGAGATTCAAGGGTTTTGTCACTAGAGTTAACAAGAAAGATGAACTTTCTCAGAAAAGCACTCAGGAACTGAAATTCATGGAGTTAATCAAAACGAAGTCCAATGAATGTTGTATAGTCTAAGTAACATTTCATTCAGTCATTTTGAAATATTTTCTCTTCTGATAAGAAAAAACATTTGCTATATCATGAACATAAAGTTTTCCTTGATAATCAAGATATGTTTTTATTCATGAACATGAGAAAATAATAAATAGAGGCATTCCTCTTTTTACTTTTAAAATTAGAGAAAATAAATCTTATTTTATTAGAAAAAATATCTGAGAACAGAAAGTGTTTTATTTTCTCTATGATAAGGAAATAACTTTGCAGCTTTTCTAATCTTTTTATCTTATTTTCAAAGGCTGATAAGGATTGCTGAATAAAAAGAAAACTTCAAAACAGAAGAGCCTCTTCTACATTTGGCTAACAAGTTCTTCTCTTTGGGACAGTTCTTCCTTCCCCACATGTGTGTACTCAGCTTTGTTTGCAGCCTCATTTGATATGTATGAGTCCATTATTTAGCAAACTGATGAAATTTTTTTTCAAAAGCTCAGCATGGTAGTGTGATATTTGACTAAACAAGTCAATTAAACTGAAGAAGATAAATTACATTCCAAAAGAAAGGTAACATTAGATAACTACCACAAATTCCTAGCAATTCATTAGAGTGCTCCTGAGTTTATCTTTCCCAATTTAGTATGCAAGGAGAATGTGATAGTAATGAAAACAACGCGGATTATTTATTCGTTTAATCAATCAGTTTCAAACTTTTGTGTAACAAGTTTACTCAAGTTAATTGAACTTATAACTTTGTCAAATCCAAGCCTAGTGCAAGCACAGCCAAAATCTGCCAGTCCAGAGTGCAGCACACAAGGAAAACTGTATTTATTGTACAGTTCAAAAGACTGATTTTCTTAGGACAATCAGAGATAAATTACTTAATTACTAAGAAATAAAACATTATGGTGTCCTCCTGCTGAATTGAAAGATAAGTATTAGTGTAGACAGAAAATAAATTCAGTCTCATTTTTAAATTCAGAAGAAAATAATAAATAAACTCCACTTCAGAAAACCCAGCTTCATTTCTTACCATCAGCTTCTTCATGGAAAGAGTTTTGTTTCATCTTAGATTGTTTTTAACTTTTTAAAGTAATGGGTGTGGTTTTGATGCAAAACAAATTACTTATATGCTTATTACTTATCATATCCTTGATATGTTTATTACATACTTATATTATTATTGCATCCGTATATGCTTATCACTTATCCTTGAAGCCACCTAACCATCTTGTATGGGAAGAGAAAAAGATAAATTATTTGCAAATCAATTCAGTGAGTGAAAAATTTATTTACCATTATTTAATTTTAAAGTGAAAAAGGAGAAAGTGGACCAATGAGGAATTCAGTTCAGCCATTGTATGGCTGTCTGAACACATCAGATTAACTTCTGACCACTTCACTTGTTATCCATCGAAAATAAATATTGAGGGGAAAAACTGAGTGCAGAGGAAAATCCAAATCATTTTGGTTGGTATAAAGATTTTATGTCACAGATTCATAACCATTTCTCCTGTGCTCTTGGTGGCCTGTGTGTGTCCTGTGTTTTGTCTGAGTGTTTGTCGCCTGAGCTACTCTTGAATAATTTTTCACATCTACATATTTTTCTTCAGTTTGGAATACTTCATTGTTTCTAAAGCTGTTTGGTTTATTTTACTATCCATAATTATGAATTCCATCACACTTCTGTAGATTTCATCAACAGTGATGCTGCTGGAGAGATTTGTTTAAATTTCACATGTAGGTGGTGGTCTCTGCAGGATCAGCCCCATAGTTTGCAGTCTGAGCTTTATGGAGAAGACTTATTATCTCTGATATAATTCCATTATCATTTTACCAAGTTCAGTAACACAATCACAGTTTGAATTTGTTGTCTGTTGCCACATTAAAATTTATAAAATTATTTTTCTGAGGAATTAGAATTTCAGCTTTCCTAACAGCATGCAACCCTTTGCAAAGGTGCATTGTCTGTCACATGGCTCCTATCAACCTGCATGGGTTCTATTTAAACACAATACAAATAGAACAGAACACGATTAAATAGGAGTTGGCTCAATCACGTAAAATGGATTGTACTGCTCAGTTTGAATTATTTAGATCAGATTCATGAATTAAAAACAAACTGCCCCCCAACCCTGAACAACAAAAGACAGCAAGGGGACAAAAGGATAATGATTCTACAGGTTGTTATTTCATGCTGGTTATCTAGGACGAGACCCAAGACTGTCAGCTGACTTGGTCTCTCCATTATGACAATAAATATTCACAGTGCACAGGGATTGTTGCCCACATAGGCTAAAAGTAATGAAAACTACTGCAGAGATTCTCAGCAGTCTGCCTTCAGCTTAAGATTTGGAAAGCAGATAATCGCTTGGTTGGGAATCCCTCGTGCTGAGGAATATGCTGCTTAGTTCACTTCCATGCTGAGTTATTATCAGATGGCAAGTTGTTATCAAATAAACAGGTCACGTTTTAGCAGGAACTAGGTATCATTTTCACATGAATCATTGTAATTCTCCCCTTTCTTCTATCCTCCCCAGCAAAAAGGAAATACTTTATTGTCAAAGTGCAGGGTTTCTGAATTCCTGCTGTGCGCAATTTCCCCTTCTATTAGCTAAATAGTGTAGGATATAATAATACTTAAATGAGAGGAAGAATATATTGGAGAACAACAGGAGCAAGATGATGTCTACCTGCATCTACATCTGCATATCCCAGCTACCTCTGCGTCCTGAGCAGTAAGACAGACCTTTTGGTGTAAGAGCCACGCAGAAGTGTGAAGGGAGTTATTTGCAGTGAGCAATGCAGAATTCCCTGTGCAAGACACACCAGTAATATCAGTTCTCTCTCCCTCTTGCTAGTCTAATGTGTATTTGTGTATCAGCCTCAAAAATGCTAGAAGATAGTGCCTGCACAGTGACGTGATATTTCCATAAGCTGTGTTCCTCTTCTCATAATGTACTGTGATACTTACATTACATCTTTTTTCCCGCATTTGCCTTCCATAACAAGTTTAAGTTTAAAGTTAATGAAAATTAAGAGAAGAATTTCATAGACCCTGATTGTCTCAGAGGGACAAAATTAAAAAAAGATATTTTGATCATTGTGAAAGTAATATGAAAGTCTTCAAAGTTATAGTTGAAAGTCCTTTTTCAAACTTATTTTTACTCTAGTTCTGCTTGAGGGATAATTAAAATTTAAACCTTTTCCAATAGGAGGTATATGCCTGCACTTCACTCATTCAAAAGTAATATTGAGTTTGCAACTCTAGTAATAACGACTAACATGTTTGAATACCTTGGAAAATTAATAATTGTTCTACCTTTAGAATGCTGCAAAATGCTATATGTATCTCCTGCCAAATCATAATTTTTTATAACAAACATGGTCAATCTGAAGTAAACAGACTTCCCTCATCACTCTTTCCTGTACTTTAAAGGTGATTTAAACAAAATAATAGCTTTAAATAAAATATAATTCACGGCATTTAATAAAATATATTTTTTGTGATAGGATTTGGAGGTGGGAAATTGGAACAGTTGCCCAGATAAATTTTCTTTTTGTGTTCTTGTTTGGTTGGGGTTTTTGTTTTGATTGGGTTCTATAGGTTTGTTGTTGTTGCTGTTGTTGTTGCTGTTGTTGTTTAGGGGATATTTTGTTTCTTCTTTGGGATTTTAATTGTGTTGGATTTTTTCGTGGTGGTGGTTTTTTAGTTTTTTTTTGGTGGGTAGGGGGTTTTGGGTGGGGTTTTTTGCTTGGTTTTTGGGTGGTTTTTTTGTTTGTTTGTTTTGTTTTTTTGGTTTTTTGTGGGTTTTTTTTTTTGTGGTTTGGTTTGGTTTTTTAACAAAACCATTCACATGTTGAGAAATATGTGATTGTCAATTTGCTGTGTTTGTTTTTCCACATGCTTCAGTTACAGCAGTCAATATCTGGTTTCTACTGTATCATAACTCAGAGAGACTCCAACACAACTCTCAACACACACCTTTCTATCTCCTTAGTGTATATATTTCCTTTTAAAATTTACTCAGGGAATGCACAGAAAGAATCCTGTCTTCCACTAGCAGTAGTTAATATCTCATCTATTTGATTGTTACCAGTGCAAAATACAAAGAGGGCTTTGAAATTCTCTGGTACTGCTGTAGCATTTGCTTTCTTATCCTTAAATTTTTTAACACTGATGGTTGTGTTGCTGGGCTCATGATATATCTGAAATATATATACTTAGATAGATAGATAGATATTGATATATATTATATATTCATATATAGATATATATATATGAAATAGCTGACATGAACATAGAGAAATAGGGATTAAAAATTTTTTTGCTTGCGAGACTCTTATATGATTTCAAGGTTTTGCTGAGTATCTTGATCAACCTTAAATTGGCTCTGCCAGCACAATTGGAGTGGTGTTGGGTGCTGGTAAAAGCACAGAATGCATGGATATGAGCTCATTTTCTGGGCTCATTCTTCTTAAGAAGGTGGTAAGTTACCTTTATGGAGCTGTTATGATAGCAGAACAGAATGTTACAGCAACCTCCATTTTTTTCTGCTGATTAGTTCCATAGTATCTTTTCCCACTTCTTAGTCATTTAAGGGTTGCATGTAAGTTATGAGCAGTCTGACAACATTAAGAGTAATGTATTTTATGACCATGTATAAATAGACGTAATGAACATATGGTGTTACTTTGATTTATTGAACTATGATAAAATATTAAACTTTTATACCTTCATCCTCCATGAAGCATAAATTCTACATCATATTCTATGTACGTTGCTCTATAATTTCAGATAAGAAATATTATGAAGTGTGTAATTTTGCTGTTGAAAAATTGTCAGCAAAACTAATCAAAATATTCCAAGATATTACAGAATAACTTGATTTTTTTTTTGTATTAACAATTATAATAAACCCTGCTTCCCAAATAGAAAGTCGAGTTAAACATGATCTAAATCTTTAACTACCTACAATTTGAATTTCATACCTATAAATTTAATAAAAGCTGTGAATAACTCTTCCCCAAAATTAGTAACCTGGTGTAATTGATGTTCTTTAGAGGAGGTAGAACCTTTAATATAAAATAACTATTTCCTATAAAATCTAGACACCTCTTCCTGGATTTACAGTTTGGAATACACATACCTTCCTTGGTGATGCTTATCTTAGGAAAGGTAAACTGGAAATTATGATTTCTGATCCCCCTTTTCACTTTATAGCCAGCACAATAATGTAGAGTAACTGGCAAGTTAAATTGTCTTGGATTCAATCAAGGACCAGACTCAGCTTCAAACTGGTTGTAGTTTTGCCCACATTTAATGAAAAGGACAAAATGGAGTTTGATGGGTTACATGCATAAGATTTGTTATCTGTGAGAAATAGTGAAATAGTTCATGGAGGAAAGGGAAAGGGAGAGGGAGAGGGAGAGGGA